>WURT03122508.1:0-11732 GCA_009936505.3 Holothuria glaberrima | reverse complement strand
CTGTTTTCCAGCTTTCCCCCAAGCAATTGCAATTCTGCCCAGGTGTTACATCACCAAACTGTACCACAGCTGTCTCCTGTTTTTACAGGTGAGTTGTGTTAACATTCCCCGTTGTCTTTGTCAGGAAGTTGCCATGGCTACCCTGTAGTCATATTTCATTTTCAAGCTTACTGTCCACTGTCCAGCCAGTTGTGGTCAAATGGTTTACACACTTGAGCGAGCCTTTCACCACAAGGCAGAGGGGACAAAATAGCACATTATTTGGCTGACTGATTACAAATTCAGCTAAAAACTGTAACCCCACTGAAGGCATAATGATTCACCACGATATCAGGTACCTGGAGGGTATGGCAATCGAGTATCCAGTCCCTGTTTTTTTGTACCCATGCAAACACTATTGCTCAACTCCACTTATCTTCCCTTTTCTGCTTTTGTGCGAAATAAATGGCTCTTCATCCCTCTGAAATCATTGATTGCCTCTAGGGCCGAGTCGGGTACCCGGGTACCCGACCAAACATACGGGTACCCGAACCTAAAATGAATAAAACGGGTACACGTATTATGTTTAAAAAAAAATGCGGAACTGTTGCGTATAGGGAACACTACAATGAATATGGTATAGGGTAATTAGACAGCGCAGGATACTGTGAGTTGGTGAAAATCACGCACAGAGTATTATGCTTAAAATAAAGTCACCAACTTCCAGAGTAGGCCTTAAGATTCGGGTACCCGTTACCCGACCGGCCAAATGAAAACGGGTACCCGGTTCCAAATTTTTGCTACCCGACTCAGCCCTAATTGCTTCCAATAACCTGTCCAGCCAATGAATTCACATGGCCTTATCTCTGATATTATCAATATTCCAATTTCTAACCATCAAAATCATCATCACTGCACAAAGAAGTAACCCTTAGTTTCTTGCAAATTAGCCTATTAAGCTCAAGACTATATTGCAAACTCTTCTGACACCTAGGACATTGAGCACACCAAATTAAGATGTGCACCAAAATTTAGACACCCTGAGGTTAAAATTCAAAATTACAATCTGATTCAACCTCATGCACCCTTTCATTTGACTTGTGTTCAGTAATATCATGGTTTAGCAATTGAATGAAACTAAACATTCTGCTAGAAGTATGGGGCGTATTATTATTGAGTCATAATTTGAGTTGAGGAGCACAAAAATAGCGCTACTTCTGAAAGTGCGGGATACAGTAGACTTGAATGTCACGAGCCCTACCAGGGTATGGGCACAGGTATGGTACAATGAATGGATGATATACTACTAACTTGCTCATTTTCTTGTTCCATTAAAAGCAAATGTTTTTAAGTGATTTAAGCACGTGTATGGCCAACCTGATTTACATAATTTTGACATGTCCAAGAGAATACCCTAGACTGTTCTGTGACTGGTCGAAGCTGCCGCACCCAGAGTGCTAGTGCTTTAGATTTCAGTTTTATACTTTGCATGTGCATTGGATGGGGATTACAAGGTTCATCAAGCTTGGGTGACTTTTTCACCTAATATCAAAATTCCAGACAAATTTTGGTAAGATTTGAATGTCCCAAATTGCAGGAAATTGTGTCTGTGGCCTTCCCCCAAACCCCCACTATTGGTAATGCCTTCAGCTGGTCGAAGCCATGATGTTCAATTCAAAACCCATGGAAAAACCTGCCTACTAACAGCAGATCCCTAATTTTTAGCACAGGGATACCATCAAACGCGCTTCTGTAAACAAAACTGATGAGATGTAAGTGTATGACCTCTGTATGCCATCAGATGAAGTTGAATTTCCAACACATCGCCTGTTTCCACACTTTGGACATGTTTTATATAGTAACTCACAGTACCTTGAGACTGAAGTTATCTACTGTATTATGAAACTAGTTCAGATCCAAGATCCAGGTAATTTGAGGGTAATAAGGAACATTTTGACCAATGCTGTGGCCAAGTGGATAAAGGCAGTGGCATTTGACACGATGAAGCTTGTCAACCAGGAGGCAACCAGGAGGTTTCAGGTTCGATCCCTGGCCGGGTCAAAGGAAGGTGGGTTTTCATCCAAGAGCAATCTACCATTTTCCCATCTGAACTGGTTTTTCAAAAGAAACCAAATTTTATCTAAATTGTTGAGCTGGTTAGCCACCCGAAGTGAAGTTATAATTCATAAGGCACACAGGCTTCTCCCACACTTGAGGTCGTCTAGCATTGTTAAACAACTGCCCTTCAATGCCTTTAAGGCCTGAATTTTCATGTAAAATATTGAGGTTACCTGACATTGACATTCATCATATGATCAAAGTCCTTCTGGGAGGTAGTTTCAATGGATCCTAGTTGAATGATACCAGCATTGTTTACCAAGATGTCCAGCTGTCCATAATGGTCAACTGTTTTCTTCACTAGACTGATATTGTCTTCTTCTCTGGCAATGTCTCCGCGGACCAGTAAAGGCTGCTGCAGGATAGAATACAGTAAGTATGAACACACTGTCATCAATTGCACACATACCGTACATAGCCCTGGCTACATTTAACAATACAAAACTTCCATAAAAATATCCCTACAATTTGTGATCCATGGTAACTATAATGTCACTAGCATATATACTGTAGATAGGAGCTACAGTATAGTACTATAAGGCAATGTAAGATCACTAGTATAAAAAGGCACCCTGCACTGGCATATAGAAATGCACTATAATACAATATCACTAGCATACATAGAAAGGCAGAGAAATATCACTAGCATGTACTACAGTACAGAAATATCACTAGCAAGTACTACAGTACAGAAATATCACTAGCATGTACTACAGTACAATATGCACTATTAACTATTATATTACTAGCATACATTTAAGAGTAAATTCAAACTACACCTTTAAGGCAGATGCTCATCACCAAAAATAATAAGCTGTAGGTTTGCTTTGGGTATTATAAACCTGAATTCATATTGGTGATTGAACTTAAAAACTATATAAAAAGGTAGTAAAATTTGATCTGTATTGTACCTTTAACTATAGAGTAAACATAGTTTTGAAAATTGCTTTGGTCCTATAGTAAAAGAGATACTGTAGGGGAAACTTGCCTTTTTAGAAATATACATACAGGTATGTGGTAAATCTGATCAGGGAGTTGTCAGGGCCCTGATCTGATTGGACAGGGATATGTATGTACAACAGTGAGATCTACCATGTATGTACTACAGATGGATTATACTGAATAACAGTGTAGTACTGAGAGGCAAATCATTCAGTGGTTCCACTTCCCTGCAGGCAAATTGTTTGGAAAGAACTGGTACTGTCTGCTAGTTAAAATTTCCACCAAAATGTGTGTCTACCATTAAACTGTTAGACTGGGAGCATGGACCTGTGAAAAATGTGGTCGTTCAACCGGCACTACATCCAAGGTTTGACACCACAGCAAGTTAGTATGGACCCCCTACAACATCACTAGGTAGTTAGTACAATCAAATTGTGGTATCACTTTTTTGCTATAGCATGTTATATGCATGCACTGCTTGAACCATAAATTTCTTAAAATTAAGGGGTAGGGATACTGTAGCTTAGTAAGCGATTTTTCTACTATTACGTGGTCAACAATCAATATTATGGTATTGATCTACCGCTTATAAATATCTTTGACAGAAAAAGCTATTTTAATCACCTTCTGACACTACCCTGATGTGACCTTGGGTCAAAGGTCACGTGTTTTGGGAAACTGGCACCTAATTCAAGCAGCGGGCCAATATAGCAAAAATTATCAAATTTTGATATTTATTAAAGCCTTATTCCTAACACAATTTAAGTGGGAAATAATGTAACTACTCATTCATTTTGACAATATTATTTAGGCATGACAATAGCTCATTTGACCACCAATATTTATCTGCCTTGCTGAAATGGCAATGTCACATGTATCTGACATTAAATAGTAAACATGTTAGGCTTTCACATTCAGTTGTATATTAAACAATGTTATCCATCTTAATGCCATCAGAAATTACTAGGAAGGGTAATGGATAGTTTGATCATGGGAAAGAGAAGAATTTTGCTCATTCACCACGAAGAAATTATATGAGAGAATATATAACTGAGCTAGGCATGCTATCATACCACACCATTTCAAAGCAAAGTAGTAATCTTGTCCAGCAGGCCATCCTAATCATCTTCATCTGACTCAATAGACACATAAAGTCTTGAATATGGGTTCTGACAGCCTTCAGAAGTTCCTAGCCTTTTCCCGGCTGGTTCCGAGGCTCATAACATGACTACATTTCCGAGATGTTCCGACATGTTTCCGGCTTACCGGTCGGTTCAGGGAGAGAATGTACATATGAATGATGCCCGCATCCATGTACCAATTCATTTGACAACATCAACTATGGGGCTCACTACATAACTCCGTTACGGACATGTTTCCAGGTTACAGGTTATTAGTTGGTTCCCTCCGGATTCTCGGCGTCATACCAGGTTTTATTACCGACATATATGCTGTGTTCCTGGTAGGTTCTGGCTTGGCCCCAGTGTCATACTGTATACTAATTCCATTTCAGTTGTGGTCCAAATTCCGGAACTTCCCGGTGGCAATTTGTGGTCCCGTTGCAGTGGTGCTTCCGAGTTCGGTATCATAGCGTGATTCTATGACTGGTATGTTGCCTAACTTCACATTCTCTTGCTTCCTTACAGATGTTGCTCGCCCCAGGTGCCCTTCAGTGGTCCTTGCCAAAATGTCTCCAGTTCTGCTTAGGTCCCACTGGTATGACGTCGTTACGTTACAGGGGCACTCGTACGATGTTCCCGAGCTTCGGCGTTCTGTTGGTCCTCGACCGGTCTCCATATAGTTCCGGTTCCTTGTGTGGCTTTGTTACTGGAGTGTTCGCGTGATGCTCCGGTCTCGTTATACTCCCGGTATCTTTGTGATGTTTCCTGGCCTTCGAGACTGTGACTCCTTTGGTCAGTTCCCGTGTTCTGACGTGTTACCTTTACAGGAGTGTTGTCGGAATATGGCCGGATTTTCAGTGTTACGTGTGTTACTGACCGGTCCCGCTCTATTCTCCGCACCCTGGCCCAGGTTTCTGGCTGATCCTGGGGCTTCGTGTCTTAAACTACTTATTTTGGTATTCATTTCTCGGAAGCTCCACTCCTGGTTACAACCCATTAACATTTTTGCAGTATTGCAGTTGCTGTGACACCTGGTTCACACTTCTTTTTACTAGGCGGACCTCAGTGACCCGTGTCTGTTACGGACCCAACCGGGTGCTTCCAGTTGGGGGTCCGAGTGCCAGTGCTCCCGGTAATTGTCTCACATACCGGTTCGCACCGTTGTAGCCAGTATGTGATTTTAGTCGGGGTCAGGTCAGGCTCTAGTTAGCCCTGCCACCTGTGCTACTGCACGTTCCATCTAAAATTGCTTCTAGGGAAAGAAGATCCTCAGTCTTCTTATTCACTCACTCTTAACATGTTACTCTGGGGATAGCAGGCCTTTCCGGTCATAGAGCTGGAGAAATCCTTTGGAGAAAGTGCTTTGTTTTCTCCCTTATGGTGACCACCTCATGTTTCGTTCCTCCACGTGACAGAGAGTGCGGTCTTTCCTGTGTCTGGTGTTCCCAGGGACCCTACCCTACTCTTCCACCCAACCTATTAGTTAGAAGTGCTACAGTAGGTTTTCGAACCGTGTACTCGGTACGGAACGGGGTGTGCGTGTAACGTGCTCATACACTCCTCATTGTGCAGTCAGACTACCAGGTTGGTATTGTTAACCACCCTCCAAGAGCCGCTTTTTAACAACGCAACCACTTTTCACAGCCTACTTTTTTGGATTTGATGGAACAATCTCCTTCTTTGATTGTACTCGAGGATTTTGTTTTGACAAATTACCGAGGTTCTACACAAGTTTATATCTTTATCCGGGTTCACACTCGTCCTTTCCAGAAGAGTCGTTTACTATATATGGGGCCTACCCAACACTTTTGAGTACAAACCAGGTCTCTTTTTTGCGAACGTTTACTAACCTTTTTCAAATTTGCCTGATTCAGCAGTGCTATTTTTTATTCGATCAGAGTTTCCCGCTGGGTTCGGGAGTGCCTAGTACTAGTTCCACGAAATTTCCTCTACAAGGCTGTTAGTTTATCCAGACTCTCTGAAACTGCTAGGTCAGGACGACTTTCATGTCCTCCATAGAGGGCCTTTGGTATCCTTGCCAACCTAGGTCCTTTGACTGTTTGACTAATCCTTCATTGATCCGGTACATCTGAGTAACCGCCCAATAAGGAAAAGCCAGCCCTGATACTGTCGCAGCACCTGAAGTATCTAGACGTTAAGCTGATGCAATGGGATCCAGTGTTGGGAGAGATGAAAAACTCATTTCTCCATTACGAGTCCTGATAAGCCCAGCTCTGTTCAAACCGGGGTGGTTAGCATCTCTGTGGAGACTGGTAACTAGACAGGACTAGACTAGACCTGTTGGAGTGGACGCTTCCCTCAGTCTGTCAGACCACGTCTTTCAACTGTTCTGGTGTCCCCATGTCGATCTCTTCACTATGGCCATAATTACAAGGCTTGCAGCATATTACTCTTGATGCTTCCGTCCACAGGCTCGGGCAGTACATGTTTTAGCATTGGACTGGCCGGGCTCCGTAGCTTAAGCCTACCCTTCCTTGATTCTGATGTACCATTTCCTAGCAAAGCTAATTGACTCTTCGTCTTAATGACTCTCGAACAGGAAGGTCCTGAGACTGGACTGCGGGGTATGATATCATTCCTGTGGAAACTTCTGTGGGCCTGATCGCAGTCTCCCCACAAATCCTTTCATCGAAAGAAAGCAAGTGCAGAAGATCCGTAACAACAGGTCTACAATTGCCACAGTTCATGTTATTTTGAAGTTTGACTCCTTTTAGGCATTAGTGCTTATATTACCAGTCTACTGAGGGGTAGTATACCACCTTTGTGGTTTATCAGTGCTGCCTCGAAGAATTTGCCGAATCCACCATTCGAGCCATTGGCTGAGGCTTCTTTTAAAGTCTTTACCCGCAGGGACTCTTATCTTCTTGGCCAAGAAATCGTCTTTTACACCTAAAAATATCTTCCTTCCGACTATAGACCAGAGGTCTTCTACAGTTGAAGATCGGCTAGTGTACCCAACGAGGGTACTCAGTTGCTTTCTAGCCAGATCTAAGAAGTCTAGAAAGTCCGAGCACCTCTTTTTTTGTCGGGTTTTCCGCTTTTTTCCACATTCTCCTGCATCCTAAGTTATTATGTCCAGATGGATAGGTAAGGTAGGGCTTATAGATTCACAAAACAGGTAGATTTTGGGCAAGTTTAGCTTTAGCCACTAAACCTGGGAGCAAACAATCATTTTTTACCTTGTCACTATTTGGTCATTTCCTTGACGGCTCATTACAGTATGGCGGCTACCTTATCTACTGTTGCAAAATTTAGTACTGTAACTGAAGTCGTTGGCATTATTTCAGTTCCTGATACTGTTGAATAAGAATCTATGAATGTTTGCCCTGTAGTTTGGTAGTGTAGTTAATTAGTCAATTCAGTGACTAAAATATGGGTTCTTTTCTGAAAAATGCATTATAAAATCCTTGTTTTAATATTGAAAACACTAAGAAATATTTTTGTAAGCAAAACCTTAAGCTAAAATCCATTAAAAAGGAATATCAAAATTTAATGAAAAATATGACAATAATTCATAACCTAATAACCTTTTGACCATATACCTGGGCCCCGTTTCATAAAGAGTTACGATCGATCTTGAGTTTGATCTGCCATTCAATTGTCCTATTGAAATTAAACCTGAGATCAATCTTAACTCTTTATGAAACAGGGCCCAGGTCAGTGTACATATAAAAAAGAAAATATGTGAAAAATATATCAGAGATATTCATCAGATGTAGATCGATACTACAGTATTGTTTACTAATAAAGTAGCAGCGGAGAAATTTCGTAGCAAGCTACCCCTGCCCCTTAATTTTGAGCAATATATGGATCAAGGAGTGCATGTATATAACATGCTGTAGCAAAAAAGTGATACCACAATTTGATTGTACTAACTACCTGGTGATGCTGTAGGGGGTCCATACTAACTTGCTATGGCATCCACCCTTGGATGTAGTGCCGGATGAACCAACTCCTTTTTTAGAGCCCCTACAGGGTTTAGCTCCTGCTCAAAGTAGAGCTACTTGCTCTTCAAGCTGTTCAAACTGACAGATGAATTAAAGAAAAAGCTTTGCTGGAAGAATTCATATGAAATCATGAACCGCTTTCATTTTGTTTGTGCAATATTACAGTAGGTACAGTATACCATACAGTACTTGTCCTGTATAGTAATTCATTAGTAGTACAATTCTGTTATAATCCCCCAACTTTAAACATGGTGTAGTATGTACTATACAAGAGATATAATGACTGTGCTACAGCAATATAAATTATTTTACAGATTGCAGTACTGTTACAATATAATACTTAATTCCATCATATTACACATTTAAAACACAAAAGGGATATGCTGCACCAGTTACAGTACAGATCAGAGCACAGTTACTATACAACAGTGTACAAATTTCCATCATATTAAAAATCATAAATTTGCATAATATGAAGTGAATCCAATCCAAGGTATATAAACACTGTACCACAGAACTGTGCTTCTGGCATTCCTTTCCTGTCTTCTCCAAATTTTCCTCATTTCTACCAGCTAGAGCCAATTTTGCACCAAGTTTTGCAAACAGCACACTGGTAGCTGCTCCTATTCCAGAGCTTGCCCCTACAGATTAAAAAAATAAGATAATGCCTTTTTATCCACATGTTAGAATATTCATTGAATAAAGTACAGTTAAAAGTAGTGATGCACAATATAACAGGCAATCATGATTATAGTTTTTTATGCATACTGTAGGGGCTTTCTCACTTTCATTAAAGCGCTGTTATACTGTACAGTATGGTACAAATATTACCCATGGTCAATGATAACTTTTCTGATTCAATCCTTCACATCTTTCCCTTGAAAGAATCCCTCTGGGTGGCAGCTATTATCTACAGTACTGTACTACCACACAAGTATGGTACTATTGTACTCCATGCCGACAATATATCTGAATCTGCTCGGAACAGGGCAAATCCTTCTTTACCCAAAAGTTTCAATTTTCTTCAATATACAGTAACTTGGCTACACCTGCTGAAAGTTTTGCTCTCAACATCCTTCCAGCACCTCATCACCCTTATATGGGGATTCAGAACTCTTGACCCCCCTTGTGAATCTTGATCTCCCTGTCGGACAAATCCTGGTAGCAGATACGGTGAATCAGTATAAAGCAGTGAGTGTATTTAATTACTAAATCCTTTTCAGGGGAAAAGACCAAAACTTTCCAACATATTATTACCCTCAAAATAATAATGTTGCCATTAACTCAGTTGTAAAAGGGGCATTCTTTTTCTTTAAAAAGTGTTTTTGGAGTTAAAGTATTAGTAAGAAGAGTCCAACTGCCCATGGTAGGGGTGCAAGGGATGAGGTGTACAAGGGGGCAATCTCACCCACCTTTGAAGAATTTTTAGAAAAACGAAGGACTCAAATGCAAATGGCGCTGTATATTTCAGAATCAAAACTTAAGGGCAGTGCTGTATGCACCTTCTAAAACAAGTCTTTTATAATTGTTTAAGAATAAGCTCTGACAAACTGCTTTAGTAATTTTTCTGACAGGGTTAGGTATAGCAGGCA
Source organism: Holothuria glaberrima (assembly GCA_009936505.3). Classification (NCBI taxonomy): domain Eukaryota; kingdom Metazoa; phylum Echinodermata; class Holothuroidea; order Aspidochirotida; family Holothuriidae; genus Holothuria; species Holothuria glaberrima. The sequence continues at coordinate 2,012 of WURT03122508.1, read as the reverse complement.
ATATTTAAACAAAGTGCTTGAAGTCGCAGAATTTCAACTTAGGGTTTTGAATGTAATTATAGGAATTTAAAAGAGTAACTGCAACTGTTAGCCCTGGTTCAATTTATTACAACTATCATCACTAACACAGATAAGAGCGCACAGGGTACAGAAAAGTGCTGGCACTACTGCAGGTCTCAAAATTTGGAAATCTTTTCCAAAATAATTTTTGATGGGGAATATTTTTGATTGGGATTTTAGTTCAAAGGGGGGATCCCAATAAGTTGCAATAAAATAAGTCAACTTTTTCCCCACTGGTGTGGGGAATTCCTGCACATAACTAGCAGAATTGTTGAGAAGAGAGCAGGAATCATGCAATCCAGTTGCTTGAATCAAACAGTGATAAGAGAATGCCTGTTGCTTGTCATTCAGCATTAATTTATGCCTTGGTATGATGTATAGATGATGTCAAAATAATCGATTGAATCTATCTTGCATGCTCATTACAAGTGTTGTGGTGTAACCATAGAGTTCAATGACACAGTGTCATTTGCTCTATGATATGACATACAGAGATTGATACTGCAGGTACTGTAGCAGCCGCAGAAAGTTTCTGGTTTTGGACTAACCTTCACAGCCTTAAGCAAAGCTACAGTGTAAAAGTTTCTGCTGTAGCATGTTTCCACTTAATTAACATTGAGTCGTACAACAAGCAACATTATGTTATATCGTGAGCCCTCACCCCTATGTTTTGTTGGTACCTGTACACGAACGCCGACACCTCAGCATAACTTCAGCTTCGCTTTACATGGAATGCACCCTGGCAGTACAGTGTATGAATGTCAAAAAGGGTCATGGTTCTATGTTAAATCACCAGAGGCTGTTGCTCAACTGACTCTGAAAATTTTAGCAAAATTTGTTGAATGACATCTGAAACATTTAGAATTCTTTGAAATTCTGCAAATCAGCAGAAAAATGACATTAAAAGTTAGCATTTTTGTCCAGTTTGAGGTCTTATTTCTCAGAAAATACATTCCACCAGCCTGTGAAGATATTAACCTAATACAGGGTAAGACTATCCAAAGAACACATTCCTGTGGCAGGCCACATACATGTACAGTATGAAGCTTTTCAAATGTTGTTTTGTGGAGTTCTGGCTTCCTAAAATGGCCAAAATTTGCATGTTTGAGTATTACGGTGCCACCACTCATTTGGCCAAGTTTACTTATAATGTTGACCTGTATCAACATCTCTGGAGGTATTCTTGCACTGATGAGGCATGAAAACTCTGCAAGGGTTTTTTCCTGTGTGTTTGAGATACAAAGTATTTACAAAAGATCAAGTTTCAGAGTTGTATAATCAGGGATTTGATCCCAAAATAAGCAGGCGCACAGGCACAATTAGCGCTCCTGAATGATTTGAAAGCACCTCGTGACACCTAATTTCAGTACATCCAGGCACTAGCTTTTGCTCCGAAGTAGCACCTGCTGCAATTCTGAAAAGGTGTATGACTTCCAGAAGGAATGATTTTTCACTTCAAAAAAATCATTTTCACCACATTATATGAACAAAAAATCCAATCAACATTCAAAAGTTCGATGTGAAATATCATGCCAAGTCTTGCCTGGTGACTTTTCACAGACTAGCAGTTATGAATTCGCTACGCTAAATCCGGCCCTGAAATGCAGACCTACTGTACATCGCACATACGTAGGCTATGCTGTATTTCAACGATAATATCGATATGAGCTTCCAACTCACGGTGTTAATTCCCCACATTAATTTCACCTCACATATATCACTGGTATACTAGCTCTGCTGCACGTAGAGCAGCAACATTGTACCAAGCTATAACCAAAACTGTAACTGTCTGCCATTCAGTGTTACTTTGAAACACTAGACTAGACTAGGCTGTATAAAGACTCCATATGTAAACCTGTTAGGATAGCAGCCAAAGGCATGTTTCACAGTAATGGGGTCCAAATACTCCCACAAGTCACAAAAATTTAGAAAATGTCTTTGTCAGAACTTTT
>WURT03122497.1:0-11732 GCA_009936505.3 Holothuria glaberrima | reverse complement strand
GCACATTAAGATAGCATTCAACCGATGATTGAAAGAAATGGGACATCTTGGCATTATTTGAGTGCTATTCATCGAAAACACAATGCAATTTTTGCATTCTGGTTCTAGAAGTAGCAAGTCTATTTAAGAAATAATTGAAAGAGGGTTATAAACAAAGGAAAAACAAGCAGTATTGTAAAGGACTATTTATGTGAAATATAACACGGTAGAGGTTGACGTCATATTTTGGTTCAAACATGAATACCCAACTTATTTTGATATTATGGTACTCTGTTCTTCTTGTTAATCTATTGGGGTTTTTTTCAGCTGAAGATGCTGTGAGTCCATTAAAGATTGATGTCTTTGTGCAGAGTTTGCTGTTTCTGGGACAAAAATCCTTCAGTCATACTTTTAGTGCCTTAGCAAAGTGAGTCTTTCTCTAAAAGTACTCAAAATTTAAGATAAAAACAAGAAAAACATAGCATTTGGTACGTGTGCACAAAGTAGCCCAGCATATAGAGCCTGTACAGTGAAATGTGCTTTATCATCTTCAAAAAAATGTTAAAACAAAAGAATAAAATACAACCAGTTACAGAAAAGTATGCAGAACTTTTGTCATTAATGGCTCGAAAGTTATCCTATGTTAATTTTCAATTTTTAAAAACAATGTTATTTTAGTTTATTATAAAGTAATTTTTGGTTTCATTACTGCAAGTCATCAAGTGATGTTGTTGGTTAAATGCATTTGTATTGACGTGTGTGTTAATGTCCTAGCTTGTCAATAAGCTCCTTACTGGGTTAGGTCAACAGAACACCATACTTGGATATCACATCTTGGTCAAAGTTTGAAATCATTTTCTATTGCTTATGTTGATAATGTTATACATAAAGTGTTTCATGTAAACACAAAAATGTTATCATGTGCTGAACTATTGGTTCATTTCCATGGTATTTTGTGTTGGGCAATAAAGTTACACATTTGTGCAATCATCTTTTCTAACAGCTTTTATATTTTTTACTGTTTTAGATTCCATTCTCTTCTGAAAAAGTTGGGAGGCAATGAAGAAAGTCAAATCTTTATGCTGAGAACAATAAGGGATTTATGGCAGAACCATCAACAGGTTTGTGTGGCAGAAAGTGTCTCCTTTAGTGAGGATTGGGTTATTTTCCCCACCCCAGTGAAAAATCTTGCCTTCCCATTAATGCAACCCCTCTTCCCCATCCAAAAGCAAATTCATAAGTTATACCCCCCCTTCTAATTATTTCACTTGTCTCCTGTTTGCTACTTTCCTGATTGCAAAATCCTTGTAGCTCCACTGGTAGAAGGTGTATTACTCACTTAATGTAATCTGAATCACACATGGTGGTGTAGGGAGCAAAGAGTGATGCCTTTCAGACAACTAGTGCTCATTAAATGGTAAAATTGCAATGTGTGTTCTTAATCAATGATTCCTTGCTGAAGGCTCAAGGAATCTATGTGATGGTGATGTTGTGTGTGTATGTATGTGTGTGTGTATGTGATGCTTTGCTTGTAAACACGATACCTCAAGAACGGTAACTCTTAGGGATCTCAAACTTGGCATGTAGATTGCACATATAAAGAAGGTGATCCCTATTGTTTTTGGTGGAGGTCAAAGGTCATTTGGGGTCACCAGAGGTCAAACGCTCAAGACCTTGTAAACACGATATCTCAAGAAGGGTAACTCCGAGGGATCTCATACTTGGTATGTGGGTTGGTCATATTGAGTAGATGATCCCTATTGCTTTTGGTGGAGGTGGAAGGTCATTTGGGGTCACCAGAGGTCAAAAGGTCAAAACATTGTAAACAATATCTCAAGAAGGGTAACTGCGAGGGATCACATACTTGGTATGTGGGTTGGCCATATTGAGTAGATGATCCCTATTTTTTTTGGTGGTCATTCGGGGTCATCAGAGGTCAAAAGGTCAAAACCTTGTAAACATGATATCTCAAGAAGGTAACTCTGAGGGATCTCATACTTTGTTTGCAGGTTGGCCGTATTGAGTAGATGATCCCTATAATTTTTGGTGGAGGTCAAGGTCATTTGGGGTCACCAGAGGTGAAAAGGTCAAAACCTTGTAAATACTATATCTCAAGAAGGGTAACTCTTAGGGATCTCATACTTGGTGTGTGGGTTGGTCATATTGAGTAGATGATCCGTGTTGTTTTTGGTGGAGGTCAAAGGTCATTCAGGGTCACCATAGGTCAAAAGGTTGAAATCTTGTAAGCAGGATATCTCCAGAAGGATAATTATGAGGGAACTTCTACTTAGCATGTGGATTGCCCATATTGAGGAGATACTTCCTTTTGGTTTTGGTGAAGGTCAAGGATGATTTGGGGTCAAAGGTCATTCAGGGTCACCATAGGTCAAAAGGTTGAAATCTTGTAAGCAGGATATCTCCAGAAGGATAATTATGAGGGAACTTCTACTTAGCATGTGGATTGCCCATATTGAGGAGATACTTCCTTTTGGTTTTGGTGAAGGTCAAGGATGATTTGGGGTCACCAGAGGTCACAAGGTCAAAACCTTGAAAAGACAGTATCTCAAGAAGGACGACTGTGAGGGGTCTCATACTTTGCATGTAGATTGCTAATATTGCGTAGCAGAACCTTAGAATTTTTGTGGCAGTCAAAGATATGTAAAGAAGGAGAGATCTCATGCTTGTCATGTAGGTGATTCATGTTTGTTACAATGTATCATATGGCAAGGAATCACTAAGCCTTTTGGCTTTCTGGTTGGCACATAAACCTGTACTTGTAGTTGTGAGAATGGATTTGGACACGAAAAGACTGATGTAATGTGAAAGTCAAACATTGATGTTAAGCAAAAGGGCACTCACGTTAATAAAATATTGTGTTCTTATTGTTGTACTCACAAATAGAGGCATTTCACTTAAACTCATAACTTTGTATTCACTCTTCAAGTATTTGGTATGTTGATATATGGTATCTCTCATGATGAAATTGTACTGATTTTTGCTTTATCACTCAAAACGTGACGAATAGCGCAATGATCAAAGAATTTTGTCTTGCAGTTAAATCATTGTAAGTTTAATGGTATGAAACCTTCCTTGGTACGTATAGTTTAAAGCAGCAGAGTAGATTCTGTGTGGTTTTGCTCAAGACAGTGCTACACACCCTGTGATCCCTGTGAGAAAACATATGGTTACCTGTCAAAATGCTTGGGCTGTGTAAAGAATGTGAAATGATCTGTGATATTTGTGCTGTGTAGCAAGCAGTCTCCTGGGCCACAAAAGTTAAGTAACATGGGCCCAAAACATGGCAACTTTGTACATCTACTGTGGGATTATCCAAATCTGAGATCTGTATCGAAGTGGAAGCTGCTGGCATGAAATTATAACATGCAGGTCCTTGCTGAATTCTCCCACATTTGTATTTGGCTTAGCATCATAAAATAATTACCTTCTAGACTTTATTTAAAAGCTTTAAGCATGCTAGATGAGTTGTGCCATTTGTGGTATGGTACAATTTTGTTGAAGAAGAGGTTGCTCACGGTTTACCCCATATGTATGCTCAATCAAAACAGAAGTAATAGTACTATATGGCCTATTTCTTCACCCGTCATATCCCAAATAGTTGTTTAGGAAGACAAGATTGAGCACGAGGAACCAATCTACCTTGTGTAGAACTGAGGTTTAGTGGTCATTCAAAAAAAAAGGTGCTATAGAGTACTGCACTTGTTTTTGGCAGTTCTGTCATATGTGGAAAAGACTGGGTGACACATGTAATTTATCAGTGACTTCATATAATATCTGGAATTCCCAGGAAGTACAGGTAGCAACTCCTGAATTAGTGTGCATACCATAGCCATTTCCAATTATTCAGTCCTTGGCCTCCCTCAAGTTTTTGCATATATATTTATAAAGTATGTGTGACAGAGTTCTTAGAGGCAAACCATTTGTCCAGCATTCATTGTCATAGTCATTGTTCAATATTTTTCACAGAGATTTTGTAATTTGATTGTTTTGATTACCTCTATGGAACATGGAAAAAGAAGTGAAGGGTCTGCTGGTAATTAAGTGAAATTGTACTTGTCTTTATTGACCTGGTTAATAAAGCAGGATCAGTTTGCAGTTAAAACTAAATGGTTTTTTTTTTTTTTATTTTTTTTTTACAGATGATCTGTGTAATCATTGACAAACTGATACGCACTCAAATAGTTAGCTGTCCTGCAGTCATTAACTGGATCTTCTCAGAGCACATGAGGCAGCATTTCACCGAAGGGTTTGTGTGGGAGATCCTACATGGGGTTCTTAAAAAGATGAATCTTGAAGTCTTGAAGCTGAGAGAAGAATTAGAAGAGGCTAGAGAAAAGAAATCTAAGGTAAGATGCCATCAGAAAAAAAGTGTCACATGTGGTTTGTATGTAAATTGTTATTGTTAAACATAAGTTAGATAAATTTCTGAATAAATTTAAGCATTAGATAGAGGAAGAGGAGGTGGGGGGTGAAGGTTGGGAAGTTAGAATACTTGTGAGTGGTTTGATGGGTAAGTGAAGAAATTCACCATAGGTGCTGGATTCTCTACTAAACAAAGTGCGGTATTAACATTTGGGACAGCTTAATCTTGCTTTGGTTTCATGTCAATGTAAGGAAGGTGACAATCAAAAATTTGAAGGATTCTATGGGAATGCAGCTTGTTTGGTACTTCAAATTATTCTTTGTAATTCATATACATTTGAAAAAAAGTCTAATTTGAAACCTGAGTGGTGCCTTTCATTAACATAATTTGACATTTAGAGAAAACCAGCCTATTTTGAGCTTTGAACTTCAGTGATATGCCACTGCTGGTCAGCACCCCTGACCAGGACACAAAAATGGCGACCACCACTAAGCTTAGAAAGTGCTATCTCTGAATGCTACTTATTTTCAGATAGCAGACTAAAACTTACATGTTTAAAATTTTCTTGTGACTGTTGGTTTCCTTGGAAGCTTTGGTTTGAAAACCTGATTAAAACACTGATACAAGCATGAAAGTTCTAACTTGTGGTAGTACTTCCTTGAACTAGGACATGACATACCCAATGCAGCGAGAGCAAGTGGCCAGCACAGGAAGAACAGTAAATATATGGAGGGACCAGGTAAATGTGGCCTTCCAGAGGAAAAATAATTACTGGACCTCCAGCAATCCTGGGCAGAACCCTGCAACTTTTGTGAATTTTTTCCTTCCTATAAGAATTTCAAATGTTTGATCAAGTTCTTGCAGTACTCCTTATGTTCTATGGTTAAAACTTCACATTAACTTGTTTCCCCTAGAGGGAGGAAGGAGAAGCTAGTGGAGATGAATATGACATTTCCAACACAACCACAGAGAGCCAAATCGAAAAACTTCAAGAGAGCTATGAGGCTGCTCAGAGTGAACAGAAAAATCTCTTCCTCATTATATTCCAAGTAAGATATGTTTCTTGTAGACATCATTCTTGTGACATTTTTACATTTCTGTTTGTTTTACATAGTCTCACGCAAGAATGAAAAAACAACACCAATCAGTGTTTCCTGTTTTTTTTAAAGTTATTAGAGGAAGGAAAAGAAAGATTATATAATGTCAGGAATTCTTCCCCCATCTCATTGAACATTAGTGTAGGAATATAACACACACTGTATGATAGAAAAGCCTTTGAGGTGAGGGAAACTGTAAAAGTATGTGCATTATTTGAAAAGTAGAGAGGAAGAAGTGATAGGTTAAGTTTGTATCTATGACAACAAAACCGTCCTGTGGAGGGAAAGGTTCTGGAAAAGGAAAACTAGTAATTTGATGGTTGGAACAATTAAATTAGGAAGCTAATGTTGCATGTGCAGGAAACTCTTTATGACATCATCATCTGTAAAAAAAAATGAGGGGTGTATGACGTTAATGATTCAGTGGTGTTTTATTAACGTGATTGCTATTTTAAAATTTTATTCCTAAATCAAAACAATAGATGACTACTAATTGATGTTTGATTGAGTAATTGCTAAAAGAGAAGCAAGCATAAAAAACATTTCTTAGGAGTGAGTACATGGTAAAATCCTGTGGGAGTTATTCAGTTGCAGTTGTTTAGGTTGTGTCTTGATGTAAAATGAAAGTTCTTGGGTATGTCATCTAAACATTGTGTGGTTGGTTTGAAGTCTTATGCTGCTTGTTTTATTGGATGGCAAGTCTAGTTCTAATGTGATACAACCAAAAAATACTAATCATGTTTACAGAATTGAGTGCTCTCTCTGTTTTGGTCTGTTTTGTTTCTTTTAACAAATGTGAAAAGTTGAGAGAAAAGGCAGTGACAGCAAAGTATTTTTTGTGTGTGTGTGTGTGGGGGGGGGGGTTATAGTCTGTTTTTGTCTCTTCGTGTATTTCACTTGAATTGAAAGTCGAAAGTAATAGTTAATTCTGACATCCTTTTTGAATATTTGTCTACTGATGTATTTGTCATCACCCTTCTATATGGCAATTTTCTAGTAAACTTTAAACATTTTTCTACTCAAATTTTACTGCTCTTTTCCCAATTTTTTAAATCTGATACCTTTCCTATTAACTAGCATGGTAGTGACCATCTTCTCTTTTATATTTTGTTGGTGGTTTAATTAATTATTTTATCTGTTTGTTTCTGCAGAGGTTCATCATTCTTCTTACAGAGCACATTGTCTCCTGTGAATCTAAAGGAACCAGTTTCCAAACCAATTGGTTCATCCATTCCATTCACAGGCTTGAACAAATCTTCATCTTGGTAAGTCTAGGCAAGACAAGGATATATAATGAACCTAAGTTTGGAATGTATCAACATGAAAACATCCTGTTAATTTGAATGTATATAAATATATGAATGAATGAGAATTAAACATTGCAACACTAATTACTGACTCACACCACAAATTAGCCCTTGCTCATAAATATTTTTTTTTTTTTGACAGCATTTCAAACAAGTTGTCAAGTATACAAGCACCCTTGAGAACCTGTTGTTCACTAGTGACACTGATCCAAATCTGCTGAAAGTTTTTCACCAGTTCTGTTCTTTGAGAGCATGAAGAAACTGCTGCCAGTCTTGCCAGTGTACAGAAATTAGAATTCCTGTGGTGATGAAAATTGGAAGAAAAAAAGAAAATGAGAAATAAGATGTGCATTTTTCACTTGGTTATTTTGGTCTTTTATACTTCTTACTCTGAAAGAAAATGTTGAAAGTTATGTTGGGACTTTGCTCAAGAAATTAATTTCTGCGAGTTATCTATTAGAAAAGGAAGAAGGGACTTCCGAAAACTTTGTGAATGAAATCGCTTCTTTCATGTCAGAGAGGAGTAGAAGATAGGTAGATACTGCAACTAAGAAGAGAATGAACTTTTCCTTAACCAGACAGCCAAACAGAATTAATCCCATATGAAGTAAAGGTTAGGGATATCACATGTTTGACTCCATTGGTGAGCCTTATTGGAAAAGCCAATGTCATAAACCTAAGTATGAACACAGAGTGTAGCAGATGCCATTTGTTATATTTTTTGTTGGTTAGACTAAGATAGGTGCATTTGAGGAATATTTGACCAAGTTTGTGGTGATCCCTTGCTACTGAAGGTTATCTTTTTTTCCAGTTATGCTAAAAAGTACAAACCCTGTAACCAGCAATGTTCTTATATAACCATAAGTGTCAGTCTACGTACATGGCTACTGCTGAGAGATTCATTAGCCCATGTTTTCATGATGTTAATCAAGTATATTTTATTTAATGGCAAATAATTACTGAAGTTCAAAATTTTAAAATGTTGATTAAATCGTAAAAAGCAAGTTGTTTTTACTTGTTGGTATTATCTACGATGTGAGTGTTGGACTTCGTCAGTAAACTGTCTGGATATATTGCTACAGGATTAGCCTACAGTTGCTTAGTTCCTACGTAAGGGTTAACCAAGGAGACTGCAATTGTGGTTTAGGTCTCCCAGGTAAGTTTCCTAGGTTTGCAGTACTTTTAACATTCAACAAGGAAGAATTAATCCAGTGACATATAGCACTGTGGTATATGAGAGATGATCAAATACAAATAGCTAGAAATATCAAAAAAAGGGGATTTCATTTTTTGGCAAGGAAAAATCCCATTTCTCTGATGTCATGGCTATATAAATTATAAGTGAATTGCAAAATCTTGACCCCATTGAACTCAAAAGTGCTGCCAGTTTAATATAATGCATTGAAGATCTCCAAACGTTAGAAATGTAGTTTGCAAGTCAAGAGAATAACAGAAATAAAAAGAAACCGAATTATTTCAGTGATAATATTAAATAAACTGAAGTAGCTAATATCACCAAGAATGTCATCATTTTTAGATTGAGTGGTTAAATGATATTATGGATTTATCTGTCCTGATGATGCCATAGACATTGTTTGTCATGTACGCAAAATGTTTTATCTATCTTGATTAAGAAAATGAAAGTTGAATGTTATTCTTAGGAAGTGGTATGTATCGGAATGACTTTACGTATATACTTCCTTGTGCTATGACTTGATTGGTTGTGTGAGATGCTGTGAAAACTCATTTGAACCTTTGGGTTGCATCTGTATTTGATTAATTCTAGGGAAAAAACAGAAGGGTAAAGAAAAAAGAATCGAAAGATGTGGTGAGGTACAGGAAGAGTAGGTGTTATCACAAGGTACATAATGACACAGTAAGTAATATATATATATATGGTAATGAGATCTATAGAAGGTATGGTTAAGTACACTGTGAATTAAAAATTTTTGTCATCTTGTTATGAAATTGGGATAAAGAGTGTTTTACCTTGTAGTGCTGTTATGAGAATTTCTGATGACACTTGAATGGATGTATTTCACTGTTTTAGGTTTTGCACTTTTCTTCAAGAGTGGTTGACAATTTGAATGGACCATTCTTAAAAGTGTAGCTGTGACAAAATTGGTGTGACATAGTCAAATGCAATATTTTATTCAGGGAAATTGCATAGGAAATTTATTAAAAAGGTCAGAGATTGGTACACCACAAAGTCAGTTTTAGAAATCATTTCAAAATACAGAATTTTAAGACAGAGTAAAAGAGATTTCCTGTCTCCCCTTTTTTCTTAACATGTCTTTCATCTTCATGCCCTTTTCTTCATGAACATGGATGACATAGGGAGTGCAGATAATGTCATATTCAAATGAAAACTATGGTCAGATACCATAAAAACCTGATTTTTAAAATACTTTAAAAGATTAATCATTTTTGTAACAAGATAATGAGATGTAATGTGGAATTTGTATAAACTGTAAGGATTCATTGACCAGTCAATCATTCCTGATGTACAGTCACAACATTTTACTGCTTGTTTGCTAGGACTAGACTGAATTACATGTGTAAAACCCAGACCTATAAGCACTGCTATTTGTACTCAGAACCACACAGGGAGGGGCTAGGGTCGGGCAGGTGCTGCAGCTTGCCCCTAATATCTTTTCATTTGAACCTCCAAAATTACCCTAGGAAATATCCAAACTCTGGAGTTGAGTGGTTCAGCCCCCACCCCATCTTAGAAACCTTCTAATGATATTGTATTTGAAAGTTGTATTACTTGGATTTAGACTAATTCTCTAGATTTAATACCTTTGATAAGGAAGTATGTTTGTTGAAGGCTTGGGTAGGTGGGAAGGGGGGGGGTGCAATCATTAATGGTTTAGTAAAACCAATAACGGATTTTGTTGTTGAGATATTTGGGGAGAAGGTTAGGGGACATGATTTGATGGTCCATTCTTTTGGAAGTTGTAGCGTAAGTAGGGGCTTGTAAATAAGTTTTTTTGAGGGCATGAGATCAGAAATTTGTATTTTTGACCTTGAAGTTTGAAGGTTTGTCAGCACAATGCATTGTGCAAATATTAGAGAGAGAAACTACCTCACTGTAAGGAACATGTTTGTATTATATGTACAAGCAGCTACCCAAATTGTCAGAAGGAAATAAGGGCAAAGACTAGAAGGAATAAATTTCAGCCCTCCCCAGGCAGGACTCTTACAAGCCCTTACTCTCATGTAAACATCTCATGTTCCTTAAATGGTCATTTGCAGTTTGACCAAGTGAGGTTTATCCTTCCCTTTGTGTAAGATCCATTTCAAAAGTTTGATTTTGTATATATTGTCTGTCACCCTTCTTCTCAACAGAAATAAATTTTTACACATTTTACCTATTTGGGTTGTGTTGTATCTGTTCCCCATGATAACTAATTGGTCTTTGTCTTGGGTGCATGATGGGAAGATGACATGTGATGGAGAGTATGAGAGATATTTACCCCTGGCCATTTTGTTATTGGCTCAACAAGTTGAGCTGTTGTAATGGCAGTTCCTCTGTCTGTCTGTCTGTCTGTCTGTCTCTCTGTCAACATGGGTTAAAAGGCTGCTGTCTGCAGGTTCTTTGACCATTCCTTGTCAAAGTAAGTTAGATTATAACAAATGTCAAGGGCTTGATAATTCTGGTAACAGGAAGTAGGTCAAAGGTCATTAAGGGTTGTGAGATGTCAAAGAGTATAATCACAAATCTTTTCCACTCCTAGTGGTTATTTTACAGTCTTCTCAAAGTTGTACTTTTGAAGTAGCAAAGGTCATTTGGGGGTCAAAGAGGTCAAACAAAAGGAGGTCAACAGTATATTCACACAAAAGCCTTCAACTCCTGGGGGTTATGTCTGAATTTTATCAAATTTGGCAAGTGTTCAGTTGATGACGGGTAATCAAACTTGTACTTTTGAAGTACAGTAAGTCGATTAGTCAAAGGTCATTTGGTAGTCATACAGAAATCAAACAGTGAAATCAATTAAAGGCTCCAACTCTTAGGGATTATGTACAAATTTTATCAAATATTGCTGGAGTGTTCAGGTGATGAGTGGGTTATCAATGTGTACTTTTGAAGTAGGTCATAGGTCGGTTTGTATTCCAAGAGTCTTTTTTGATGGGGCTAATAATTGGGGTATATAATTAATAGCACTCCAGTTTGTCGGCAGAAATACCTAGAGTATTGTGCCCACAAACATGTAAAACAGTTGTTGCAAGCTGGGCAACTGTGATATGTCACTGCCTAAGACCATTTACATCTATAGCACTGAAGGTGCTAGAGTAGATCATGACTGTCCATGACTCCTTGGTTTGGATCCCTAATGAAACTACATAGTAGTAACTGTGTGTGTGGGAAATCATAGTTGAGCTACAGGCTGGGGCGTAGCGAAGGTGTAATTTTTGGGAGACGTAGAGATCATGTTTTGCCGACAGACGAGGGGATGCGTAAAATGAGCGCAAAGCGCGAGCTTTAGCGCGTGGGGTCGAGGGGCCCGCCTGATGAGGTCCATAAACCCCCGGAAGCTCTGAGGTTTTAGCATATTTCTGGGTAAAAAATTTAAGTCCCAGGATAGGTTTGTTTTGGTTCATGATACGTTGGTCAATGCAAAGATTCCTAATGATTTTAATGTGTTAGGCAATTCCTCCCGTCATGCAACTATACTTGAGGAGCACAACCTGACGTTCAAAATTTGAACACTGCGTTCAGCATTTGAACACTAGGCTCGTCACTAGACTCGTCAGGCGTTCAAATACGGCAAGTGTTCAAACAGGCATCTGGCGTTCCAAAATGGAGAAAAGTGTTCAGAATCTTATCACTAACATTCAAAATAAATTTCCTTCTGGCAAGAATTCTTTGTCTAATTGTGACTACCTTAAGGTCTGTGCTAATTCCCGTGTTCGAGGCCATTGTAAGAAATTGGTGAAATGTTTCTCTCGGCTTGACATTAGGAA
>WURT03122486.1:0-11732 GCA_009936505.3 Holothuria glaberrima | reverse complement strand
AGTAGGGCAGATTCTTCAATAAAAACCCAACTTTCTCAACTTTTCTTAATGAAAACAAAAATGTGAAATCTTTTTCAACATAATCCCAAACTTTTTGGTGCGCTTCTCGTGCCTTGTATTTCGAGTTCGGCAGCCCGATTGCATCTGCCGGGGCTTAGAGTAGCGGGCCCCCAGTCAGGACGCCGGCCCCCCATGACGGCAAATCAAAGCACCAACCCTGGCTGAGCCTGAATTCAGGTTTTTCATTTGGGCAATGAAGTATACCTCTAAATCTCAACTCTTCATCTACGCCTGCGGAACTGAAGAAGCACCATCATGGCCATAGCCTTGTTCCGTTCACTTGAGAGTTTTCACAAATTTCACGTCTCTGTATCGCAAAAGGGGGGGGTTACCTCCAGAAAGGGGCACTTTTCGCGCACTTATCCCGCTCGTTCATACGTAGACCCGATTTCTTTAAGCTATGATCCGTGTAGAGCTTGAGATATCATCCCCTGTGGTTCCCGCAAACTGTCATCATCTGTTGGCATTACCAGCTACAAACATTGTCTTCTTCGGTGCCCACCTTTGCGGTACCGGAGCCCCATGAGTCAGAATTCCTAGCCATGGGCCTTATCTTTATCCGGTTTCACGAGGGTCAATCACAACATAGCCCCACCCAAACTTATGTCCCTGCAACCGAGCCTGGTTTACAAGCTAGGCATCACAAACACATTCATACACACGTGTACAAATATACACTAGTCAGCGTGATCGCATAGACTCCTTTCTCCTTCGACAAGGAATAAAAAACAAGTATCTTATTCTATAAATGGTTATTTTTTAAATTTTATCTTGTCTTTATGCCGTATTCATCAATTCATTCTATCTATTAAATTTCTGTGAAAATTTCTCCCCCACCCATTTAGCTTTTGCCACTGCTTGTACCGTTTTTTTTTTTCAAATTTGAATTTATTATGTTTTGCCTTATGAGACGTTTGCTTTACCAGTTGTTTCGTCCTTTTGATCCTTTTTATCTAGCCTCGGAAGGAATGTAATAAGCCTGTTTACAACTAGTTGCCATGCCTTTGGGAAAGTGGCTAAAGACTGGGGATACACTCACGTCCGTCGGATGGGGACGTTAAATGGCGGTCCCGGGAGCAGGACTGAGAGCGAGTAGTACACTCCTGCGTCGATAACCTCTGAGCACTAGTCGAAAAGAGAAGGCGAATCTCGCCGGTGTCCATCCAAACTCAGTCTGGTATAGGGCCGTCAACTTGCCAATTAGCTTCCTGACCCTGAAACGTTTAACTTAAAATGAATGCATTTCAAGTCTCTAGGCAGTACTCAACAACTACCTAAAGAAGTCAAGTATAGCACAAGGCTTAAGTGTACAATTCTGAACAAGATTATTGTTCCCTTTAAAAACAATTGAAGTATATACAGGTATATGTATATGGGAAAATATGATGCTACTCACATGCCATCAAAAATTTTATATTTCGTAGCACAACGCTTAAGTGTACAATTCTGAACAAGACCATTATTCCCTTTAAAAAAAAATGAAGTATACATAAGCATACGCATGATGTTACTTACACGCCTTCAAAAAAAAACCTTGGAAATTCTTAACGGTCTAGTCGCGTACTTAACCACCGATGTCGTGTACTGCCATAATGGTAAAAAACGTGCAGGTTGAGATACTTAAAGTTGAAGTCACCTTGACACAAACGAAGATTAGGCCCGAAATCAGGTTGTCCAATATGGAGGGGATGGTGGGGTTGATTTTCCATTCAAACGGAACTCAGGAATAGATTTTGTAACATTTGGGTACACTCATGTACCTGTCCTGGTGTGGGGGTTGTCTGAGGGGGTTCCCGGGTAATTTCCCCTAGACTGTCACTCCTCTGAGACAATTCCCCCGATAATTTACCCGCGGAAAATTCCCATCCAGTTTAATTCCAACTTTTTGGTGGGGGATGTCGTCTGAGGGGTAATCATCATGGGTTAGAATTTTCCGGGGGAAAATATCCAAGATTTTGCACCAGTTCGATTGCTACTTTCTGACTTAAGTGAACAAAATGAGAAAAACATGTAAGAATGAAAATAAGAATGTATAAATTTGCGTGTAGTGCAGGATACTCATAAGTTTTCTTTATAAACTTTCATGAAATTGTGATGAAAAGGTTATCATCTCATCCAGTCTTCCTTCATTGAATGTAAAATACTGATTCTTCCCTCAGATTAAAAATGTGAGCCGTGAGTGTCCTTTGGAGGGTGTGTGTATGTGTATGTCACGGTATGAGCATAAAGTGTGAGATGAACTCAACCTAAACCGTTAGTTCAAAAAGTTCCGCAAACCAAGTGGGAAGGTGGGCTACCTGACAGTAAAAACTTAAGCAACAATTGATGATGTCATAGGTCAATGAGAACGTGTGCAAATGTTTAGTAACCTAACAACTGGCTTTTAATTGTTATTATTTGCTCTTTATTAGCCAAACGGCGAGGATGGAATAACCACATAAAACTGGATTTTTTTAAACGTCTACAGCATATTTTTCTCTGTGTCCCCTTCAATTTATATATAACTCTACCATCCCCACCAGCTGTCACTAAATAGTCATTTTGTACTTCTGATTTATTCATAGTTAGCATCGATTTTCTTCAATTCTCCGTTATTCCACCAAAGCTAAAGCTATTTACATTTCCAGTCACCATCACAGTTCTTCGTTTCTCTACCTACTCCGGATTTCTAAATAGTATGCTTTTTAATAAGCACATCATCGTTTGTCACTATCTTTTGTTTTTCTGCTCCGTTGAATTAATTGTGACGCCAAGTACACACAGAAAGAAAACAAGCATACATTTCTTTAACGAACATGTATACAAGTTTATTGGTTCCGGCTGTTAGATTCAAATATATAGCTTCCTTTGACTCGTCAACATAGCGTCTCTTTTCATAGCCAACTGTTTGCAAAATTTTTCTGGTTCAGTTTTCATTACATTCTTTCTTGAAGTCAATTTCAACCATAACGCTTTCTTTCACGAATGCAATTTTTCTCTGTTGTCCGCAGTATTAGACACACGGTAGCCACAGGGGGCACTACGTCATTGGCTGACCTCCCATGAAAACCGACATTTAGGATATCTAGTTTACAAAACAAACAAAAAATAAAGACTAGTGACTTGCATTTTCACCTAATCTTACCAACACAATCTAGTCACTATAAACCATAATTTTGCCGTTGCATTTTAGTAACTGAAATCCTTTACAATACCAGTCCCCTATCATTCACCTGTCTTTTTTTATATTCCTCTCGATTATTTATATACTCCTCCCTTCATTTTCCTGCATGTTACCCCTAAAACAAATTATTACATATCACAACTTCCCCAAATTTTCCTAACCACACTTTCTTGAGAAGTTTACTTAGCCCCATACCTAGAATCTAGCTACCTATACTACGTCATACGAAAACGTAACTTAAGGACGGTAGGTTCACGAATACGATCGATGTGCCCAACCATATGCAGCGGTCTCGTCTCTTTTACAGCTGCCTATCAGAATTCTCAGCACCAGATACAGTTTTGCCCCATTTGCACTTGCCTGATTATACTCTAGAAAGGCCTGGTGTATGGGTACTGCTCTGCCCAGAAAGCTTGCAAAATCTGCTTCCTTGTCTTTCTGCTGACTTCTATCAAGTTCTCTATCGTAATGTCTCTCCAGGGAGGTGTTAGGAAGGTGTTAGGAAGGAGATACAACAACCAAATCTGTTAGAAAATATGTACTTGAAAGTGATTTAATTCTTTTCAGGCACTGCCATTTGATTGACAGGTCTCTTTGTTTCTATTGTTAAGTCCCTGTTGACTAAACCCTTTTATGATGATCTCCTCCTTTCTTTTCCAAGTAATCCCGAGACAAAGGCCATTGTTCATACATGCTTTGACGTTAGGTTTGTTTCCGCAAATGACAAAACTTAAATAATTTCAGTAAAACGACTGGCAACAAACGTTTAAATAATGTACCTCAATTGCGCCCCCACGTTTTTTATACGTCACCTGCTGGAAACATTGTTCAAGCCTATACTTTTCTCTCAGTTTTTAGCAAATTTTCCCATCACTAAGAAACACATTCGAAAAGTACGTTGTAAAGAAATTCTTAGCTGACTTTAAATGAAATGATATTTTGTGTGACGAATAACGACGAAAGGTTAAAATTTCAAGTTTGCATTACGGCTGGCAACGAAAAGTTAACGAGTACAACGTAAGGGGTGTATCTTCTCATTGTCATTTTGACAATGCATCACCGATCCTAGTTGATCAAGGTATTGAGAAAAGAATTTTGAGTAGAAAGGCAAGATAACTGTCGGAAACGAACATTACTGCAAAGAGTATATGGAGTGTTGGATCTCCTTCCCAATACCTCCTGGTCTCTCACAGAAGACTTTCTAATTTGGATGAAATTTTGCCTAACAGAGAAGGCGCATGCCTTCTCGGATTATCCTTTGGGTCATTTTAACCCCGTAAATCCTTTACATACAATCTGCTTCGTCGGATGACAAATAGCACCACTAGATGCAAATAGGCTTCCCGTAATGAATATCCAAACACTACGGTGCAAGGCCTTGAACAACTGAACAATACAAAAGAAAACTCGGTCCCTTCGTGACATCGTTACTCTTCAATTCGTAATTATTCATAAAAACCACTGTAATTGCTTCTGCAGTGACCAACACGGTTCCCTGACTCTATTTAGCTACCTCTGTGCCAAGTGTTGAAGAAAGTACACCCCAGATGGAACACTTGTGTGTCCATGTCTTTAATTTGTAATCATAGATTTATTTTATTTATTTCTACTTACTATTTGTTGTTGTGACATTTGGCTTCAAACGTTTAAACCTAAAGGCACCTCAAAGCTTCCATGCATCTTCATATACCTTACGTCACTCGTTCTCAGCGAGACTTCATCAGAGTGGTTTGTTGAAATTTTAACATAAAGAAGCACAACACCAGATAGACAGCATCAGGATACACAAGATGAAGCGGTTCGTATTTCTAGTCAGTTTTTTCCTGCAGAGTTTTTTATATCTCTCTTCTACAGTCAACGCTGTGGAAGTGGAAGCAGCTCATTACGAATGGATTGGTGTGATGGCTTATGTTGCCATCGACAGAGAGGCAGCCCAAAATATACTAGACAGTTATAACGGCTCTCCTTCGGATGAATGCAAAGGTAAGTCGTCAGAAAAAGGCCGAAAATATGCCGGGCTATCATTTTGTCATCGCGTTTTATACAGGTATAGCCTCAGTTATTATTCCTCCATTGACTAACACATTAGTGTTAGCCCTTTTCTGCGTCTGGGCTCTTGTAGAAGTCTTCAACAAGTAAAAGCTACACCACATTCGAAAACTCAAAAGTTTGCCTTTTACACTGATTCCAAATTTGTTTCATGACCTTTGAAATTTTGAGCTACATCGATAGGGCGATGGTTCCTACCTGTTCAGCAAAAAAAAAAAAAAACGCGTGTTTGGTCTAGTGGTAGAGCATCCGCCTCTCACGCGGGAGGCCCGGGTTCGATTCCCAGGTCGAGTCGTACCAAAGACTTTAAAAATGGAACCTGCCGTTGTGCGTGATGCTCCGCATAAGCAATGGAGTAAGGGAAAACAAGCCAGTGAGCCTCAACTGGAAAAAAGGCCGTGGCCGGCTCGACTTGAAAAAATTGGTTGGAAACTGGGCCGTTAAACCTCATCTAACTAACCTACCTTTTCAGCTCATATGTATATAAGTTAAAATACCAACCAGGACGGTATAAGTCCTTGGCTACCACATCCATATCACACAGAGTGAGCACATAGTCCAGCAAGATGGTCTAAACTTTGCCTCTTAAAAATAGTAGGGTTTAAAAGTCGTGGGGTAACACCTTCTGCAAGGAATACCCTTGAATAAGTAGTGTGCTACCTGTAGACAAAATCACACACTCGTGGAGGAACTTTTTGTCCATAATTAATTAACATAAAGGTTCGATTTTTTCTAAAAACAAAAGCTTTCAATCTTATCAACAAACTGTTCTGTAAAGTTCTAGTTTTCTTAAAGAATTGTCGGCAATTTACATTCCTACTTGAAAATTATCTTAAAGGCAATAGGCAGTCGTCCAAAAATTGCTTTGAAAAATCAGCAAACTCTTGCAAATCTCCTCCTATTGCATTATAAGTACCTCTGAAGACGTTTTGAACCAAACTATTACAAACAATAGGTAAAGAAAGGAGAAATTCTCCTTGAATTTTATACAATTCACTGACAAAAATACTGTCACATGATCAAAATAGGCCATACATGAACCAGACTGACGGGGTATACTAACTCTGATTGGGGTAACTGCATTTGTCCTTTAATTTTTTACGTTTACTGTGAAAAAAAAAATCTGTTTTTGGTTGTTAAAATGACAGAACTGATATTCTTCACACATTTAAACATTTTTACCTGGTGTTAATTTCAAAGTACGTGAAGGTAATGTCAAAACAGCACCAAAGCTTTTTATGCCACTGGTTAGAGCTAATTAAACATCTCAAAAACTCACTGTCAAAGTGTCTGTAAGTTTACAGCTTATGACGTAAAGTAACATTACTCGTAAGAAGGCGTGGTTTAGTTTTATTAGTATTTTTTGTGCTTTGATAGGCCTATTTTGCGTTTGGTTTTATACCAGAAACTAGTAACTATTTATTTAGCTTGCTTGAACATGTTTACAGCCGATTTTTTTGTACTCTTGGTAGAATTTTTGTTAAAGAATTATTCAACTATGTAAGAATTTTTCCGATAACAAAGAAAATGTAATTCTCATAACATGCAAGCTTGCCTTTCGAGAGTCGACCACGGTTTCCGCACTTTTGCCTTTCTCCGGAGAGTTGCGGGACTTTGGAAAAAACAAAATGCAGAGTTCGGAATGTCAAGGAGTTGGTCATGTCAAGTCTTAAATTCCCTTGGGGTCGTAGCTCCTTTTGGGAGCAGAACTCCTTCGGGAGTAACGGTTGGCTGTCTCCCTTCGGCTCTTCTCCAGAGAGTCGAGGGCACTTTGCTGCTTTGAAAAAGTAAAATTGCTTCTCGGCCTTTTGGCTAAGATCACCTGTAGTACCGGTTCTTTTCAGCCAGTCTAGAACGGAACCAAACATAACAGACCCCTAATGTAGAGGTCTGAAGGTCAAGGGATTTATCAGTTCCGTCTAAATATTACTTCTGGGGACGTAGCTTCCCTGTGGATCTGAACCTCTTCTAGAGCACCGTTTGGTTTCCGCACTTCGGCACGGAGCCGAAGGGAGTTTGGAAAAGAGAGACGCGCGTAGTTGTGGTGCAAACATCTGACGTAGGCGGTTGAAGCATTAAATGAAATCATGTAAGTGCAATCATCCAAAAAAATTATAAAGTAATAAACGACAAAAGTTGAATTTTATGGATGTAAAAACATAGTCAATTGTTCATTAAAAGAAGAATGTGGTGATTTCTTTGTCCATGTTGTTCATAATAGCAGAGCACACTCCAATCCAAATTGTTTTAGATAGCCTATAGCAGGCGTGGGGAACCTCCGGCCCATTTTCGGTAACTATAGGAAGTGAAACACGAGTAATGAGACTAAATAGAAGCATTGTCATGCAATGATTTCCTCCAGACTCATCACAAAACTAATTGATATCAACTCAATGAGCCCCTTAAAAGCTGCTGCGAAACACATCCAGTACATTGGTAAAGCCTTAGTAACCACAATGTGGCATCCCCACCGTTTCGTTAGACACAAACCGGGTGAAAAATCCGTGTGTATGTGGTGGTATTGAAAGTTTTGCGCGAAAGGCTACATGAAGCAATGGACAGAAGTGCACTAACAGATGCATATAGGCCTATCTATTACACTGAGTACTAAAGTCGGTGGGCACTGCACAGCTGCATTTATTCCGATATAGATTCATGGGGGTGGTGTAAGAACTGTCCCTACGAAGAGTAAATTAAACGTCAAAGAGTGGGGAAAAGTTAGTTTTAAGATACGCGTTTTTCGGCGCACTTCGCGGGCACTTTTCGTATGTGCTCATTCAATATTACTACCAAGTCAAATGGTCATTTGGTGATACTTCTGGTCTGCGCAGCCTTTGGGATTCAATGTCATTTATAGGTAGTGGATGAACATTCTGTTGCCCAAACATTTGTCTAAACTCCAGAACCACTGGGGCTTCGGCTCACCAGGCCTATTTAAGACCCCTTGGCCTGCGCGCATAATTTTTCCCACCAGGTTATGGGCAAATCGAATTTTAAACAATTTTGAAAATTGTTTGAAAATTGTGGTTAGAGTTAGAATCTAGGTAACGTTTACGTGACCTAGGGATATTTGGCATGTTCTTTCATAATCCGGCGTCAGAATTACGAAAAATGTAGAGAAATAGGCAATTCGGGAGTAAGGGGCGTGGCCAATTTCCAAGAAGTTGGTTGGTCCATTACTATGATTTGCCCACAACTCGGTGGGAAAAAATTGCGTGGTCTGCGCCCCATGAAAACTTAGAGCGCCCTCACTTATGCGGCCTGCGAACGGATAATGACTACCAGAACGGCCCGCCAGAGGAAAATGGTTCCCCACCTCTGGCCTGTAGCATCATTAAAAAGGGGGTTTTAAGGCTTTAGAATATTGTCCGACATTCCCCTGACTTTTGAATGACTGCAGCTTTACTTGGGTAAGGCTATTGTTTTTAGTGAGATCAGAGGTCATGTGAGGTCATCAGAGGTCAAAAATCACCAATGGTGAAACTATACGAAAACCTCGTTAACTGAATAGACGGTGGGTGTAATCTTAAAATTGTGTGGTTTCGTGACCGACGAAAAGAGAGGCCTCAGGCTGAGTGTTTGTAGTATTCAATCATATATCTTTTCACAATCATAACACTGGTATATAAGTTAGTAATCTAATTTTACTCAAGTATGAACACGTGTAAAGGATGCTGTGATTATACATGGTTATGTTGGTGCAGGAGAAAAATATTTCGGTGAAAGTCAGAGGTCATTTGAAGGTACCAGAGGTAAAAAACTGAAAACCTTGTAAACAGTATTTCAAGAGAGGAATGCTCGACACCGGCATGCCCTAAAATTTCTTGGACCAACCCGAAATTCGGGCAGAATCTAATTGGGCAAAATTTTCCTGAAAAGGCATAGAGATTCGGAAAAGGAAAATCTTGTGCCCCCAAAATTTAATATAGTCTCATAGTACGCTTATGCACATCCCGGCACTGTACGGTACTGCTTAACACCAACCAGTGAAGCCCAGAAAAGAAAAGAAACTTTCAAGGACTACTTTTTCGGCAAGGGACCATAAAACGGACATTTCTGGGTTTTTTTTTCTCTTCCTGTTGCTTTTTTCTTTCGAATTTAAGCAATACCGCTTGCAAAAGAAGTGTAAAATAGTGCTTATTCTGTCATTCGAGACTTATAGTTAGGTACACCTTTCCCGTCGTGATCATTATAACCACTACGAATAATGAGTAATGATTGTATTAATCATCTCCCCCAGTTTAACACGGCTTTGCTTTATTACGACCCGTCTTCCAAACTCCTCGTGGTTAGTTAACACATGGCAAGCAAACGGAAATTTTATATGTCATTGACATAATCTTGTTAAGTAGCCAAAGCGTAGGCCCTTCTCAATGCCTTTTTAATTAACAGGGGTGGAGGTTTCAAGTTGGCAAGCAACTATACTTTCTCTTGGTTCAGTAGGGGTTGGATCGGTTCATTAGATAAAATACAATACTGCAATAACTAGTGGCCTTTAATTTCTTATCGGTCCTCTTCCATCAGGTCCTAAGCTGTATCTCCCGGAGACTACCGTGTTCCCAGACTTGCTCACCAGTGATCAACATGCTATGTACATCGACTTTGGAATGGTAAGAACTACTGACTTTGAAGAAACGCCACATATTTCGATCTATGGGGCGGAATCAGCTCTTATGCTACCTTTCCTCTCAAACACGCCTGGAGGTAAACCGGATCTAACCCTTGCTTTGGCGCAATATTACCAAAGGGACCGAGGAGAGGTCCCTAGGTCCAGCACTATCATAGCTCCATTTGTCCCCATCGATTTCATCTCCGTGAGCAATGAGGGGTCGATATGGCTGAACGGGGACGACGTTTTGGAAGTTTCCTTTGATTTCCCTGATCCTTGCACAACGCCTCTTAGTGGTCTGGCTGACGCCTTTGAATCCTTCGCCAATACTCAGTATGAGCTAGGCGTATCAGGTCCAGATTTACAGTTTTGCGACCGTAATCCTGTACAAAATGAGTATTGCACAACTTTGCAAAGTATCAAGTGCGGTCTGCAAAGTGCAGCACCGAATGTATGCCAAAAGTATACTCAAGGTAGTTCAGACATATGTGATGCCACATTGGTCTTTAAAACTTTGACTGAAGGTTTCCAAAAGGTCATAGGCGTAAGTGACAACGCGGTCCAAGTTTTACAGGCTAAACGGATCTACGGTCTAAACTTTACAGCCTCGTATGTGTATCCATGCTTGTGATAAAAACACGAAAAGGAAAGCGTCTACATCAGTGGTTCAGTGGGGGGGGGGGGGGGAATTGGGAAGCCTCAGGTGGGCGCTACAAGGCACACGGGAAATAGGGGGCGTTTGCACTGATATGGGGGTCCCTGGCGATTACGACACCTCACTGCAGAGATTTAGGGCACAACAAGACATCCAGGGGTCTGTTCCCCTCCGCTAGTTCTTCCCCTCTGCTTCTCAGTTCTTCCTCCACCCTTACCCTCCCAGACCCCTTCCCTCCTTTCCCAATTTCCAATTTCTTCCGCGTTTGGATTATAAAGTTAACTGAGAAAATATTTTTTGTTGAGCGTCAGACTATGAATGGTAGGACGAGGGGAGGGGAGCGGATTGGGACAGTTTAAGATAGTTGAAGGGGGCAGTAGTCTAAAAAAGATTGAGGACCACTGGTCTAGATGGTTGGATATGACTCTTTGTATAATAATTATCTGTATTGCACAGAAAGAATATCCAGTTTTATGAGTGCAGATCATTAACCTTTTCAAGTCATATAAATTGAGACATGTAACTTTGAAAAATGTGTGATTTTATGTATGTTACTATTTTCACCAATGAACCACGTGAGAAATGTTTAGGCCGAGCAATCCTAGCTGCAATTCACTTCCGAGTGATAGACAGTTGATAAGGAAGATTAAAGTGACTGAAATGAAAAAATGAAAAATCAATCATTACCAAGCATAATCCTTCGCGTTATCTCATCAAACCAATATTTTTTTAAAAGTGAACAGAAAGAATTATCTCAGATTGGTATAATTTGGATAGGTTATTGCAAATTTCATTTAATAGATTATGATGGATGTTTAAGTAAGAATAGATCTGCAGAGTTTGTTTTAAAATGTGTATTTAATACTTTTCTGTGCACTTTTGTTTTGCATAATTCATTCTGATTTTCTGCAGTCGTGGATCTTTATGCACGTACATTCTTGTTCCTTTTCTGTTCCCGCAGTGTTTTAAGTGTTTCCCTTAAAGGGAGAATACAGTCACCCAATAAAGAATTGTATAGTAGACTATCCTATTTCCTGAATGGTTTTTGAGAATCATGTGACAGTATTTTTCTCATTCAACTGTAAAATTTACGAGGAGCAACTGCTTGGTTTACCTTGAATATATCCATATTTATGTCCTAAAATATCATGAAAGATACTTGGAAGAGAAATAAGAAGAAATTTGTGACATTTAGC
>WURT03122475.1:0-11733 GCA_009936505.3 Holothuria glaberrima | reverse complement strand
AATATGAGATCCCTCGGAGTTACCCTTCTAGAGATATCGTGTTTACAAGCAGGCGTCACATACGCACATACATACACGCACATACACACACACATACGCCATCATGACCGCATAGGTTTCTCTTTCATCGAAACCAAAAAGGAGGTAATGAGGGCAATGTAGATGCTAATGTTTCTGGTTTTCTCTAAACCAATTATTCAGTTGAGCACCCCCAATACTCACCTCGCAACACCCCACTCCTCCAGGGAAAAATGGCCTGTTGACCATTTCTGCACAAACCCGTTAAAGTTTCATGGAAATCCATCAGATACTGAGCGTTTGAGAGCACTTTTAGCAATTGTGAACAGACACGACGGACGGACGGACAGACAGAGTGGCAGATCACATTAGCTCAAACAGCTTATAGCTGGTTTGAGCTAGAAAGGGAACCTAGTTACTGCCATTGTGCTTGGTGTGCAGCATACAATGAAGTAGGGAAAACAAGCCAGTGAGCCACAACTGGAAAAAAGGCTGTGGCTGGCCCAACTTAAACCAATTGGTTACAAACTGAGCCATAAACTCATCTAAATAACTAACAAATCCAGATGTAAAGTTCCAATATTACTTCAAATAACCAAAAAAATCTCAACAGTTAGTCTGCAGGTAAGTGAGTCCATGTAAGAGCAGATCTAAGTATTATTCAGATTTCAGGGAAATTGTGCTGCAACAAACACCGAAACAAAGTTTCACCCATTCCAGTCTTTTGGCCTCCATATTCCCACAGAGAGATCTCCACAAGCACTGGCGAGAACATCATTCTGTAAAGTGATTGCTGTAACATCAGCTTGGTGATCTGTTAATGTTGTGATAGTATCAATGGGATTTGTTGGGGCATGGATCTGAAAAGTAACATATAAATCAATCTCTCAGAGAAGAATATTTGTAAGCATCAAATCAATTTCTGCATCTAGACAATTATATATAAGCAAATTTGGAAGTGAACTTTTATTTGAAAGCACTCTTCTTCCATCTGGCTCCCTTCACTCTTTTGATAGTGCCTTGCTTTGTTCCTTATCAGCTATACTGTCAATAGTCATAATGAATTGTTTTGTACTTTGAGCTGGATAAATTGACTTGAAAAGAACATATGAAGCAGGTAATAAAGAAATATAAAATTCATCATAACAAGAGGTGTAAAATAAAAAGTTAGTTAGATGGGATTTAACGACACACCAACACGACTGTTATAGAGTGTCATCTAGAAAAGAAAAGGTGCAATGTTGGGGTACAATTAACTAAAATAAAAAAGGCCCTGTAGTCAGTGTAGTGCTATGTTAGGGTTAAGGTTATAACAATATGTTTGTGGAGTTCTGTCTAGAATTAGCCTGCATGCATGTGGTGTGGTTTGTGAGTACGTAGAAGGATGAGATTGACCAGTGTGGATGTTACTTTTGACACTATAGTAGTCCACATTGATATTGTTTTAGATAAACCTGGATAATGTTTTGAGGTAAAAAATTGTATTTGGACACTGCTTCATGAAGTATAATCCTATCTAGCTCTTCCCTTCATCCTAGCTAACACAGTAGTATTATAACATGCGGGCCTGTATGCAATGATGTAAATAGGCCAGCTTGTTGTAATACAAGTCATTTAGTGTGTACTAAGATAGCATGAAGGGAGTATAATATATTTGCAGTTCAGAGAATTGATGCACTTGGAGTAAACAAGGTTTGATGGACCCATACACTGAAAATATACACACTCTTGTCATTTTTACTATAAAGAACTCCCATACTTAACATCCCAACCCTTCATTACCCTCACTTCAACCACAAACTACTATTTCCTGGCAAACAGTGGGGCACACTGACATGGAAAGGGTGAAAAGCCCTCATATGACCCTGCACCCTCAAGATTACATATTTCTCTGTTTTTGACCAAAAGGATTATTTACACAAAGTGAAAATCCAAAACATAAACTTTACATAACATACAGACAGTTTTATGCCAGATCATCAAAAATGGTCAATGAACCTTGCTACACACATTAACGTAGTACTCAATTGTAAATCCCACACGTAATGTTCCATCAAACAGTATGACCACATAAAAAACGTAAGCAATCCTTAATCAGATATCAAATCCAGAAGGTTACCAAAATTTGCCTTCTGATGGTCCCGAATGGACTTGTCCCTTCTCACTGAAGCCCTATGCTACCAACTCCCAAACAGAACCAGAATGCAAAAATGCACTGAAGTTTCGATGAACTTATTTCAATAGACTTAAGTCCTGTCTACACAGGGTTTGTACGCTTTGCGTATACGTCACATCGCATCACTTTTACGCATCCTTCCAGATACTCAGGTCGCATGCCTGTCTGTACAGAATGTGTCAATTTCTATGCATCACTTTGAGATGCAATGTGTAGTTCCCAATACAATGCATGCTGATTGACGAAAAAAGTGTATGTAGGTCATAGCAAGGTTCCAGTGGCGTATGCAGGATTTTTCTCAAGGGGAGCCATGCAGTATGTTGTGTGATTGCCAGCCTGGGGGAGGGGTTTAAGGGGAGGGGGAAGGGTCAAAGGTGTACTCAGATGCAATCTGGTGCCACAGATGCTACCCTTTTAAAGTAAAATTTGTGTTACAAAATTTGCATATTTTTAGGAACTAATAGAAAAAGGCCATCAGTGGTTGCGAGCCTGGGGAGGTAGGGTTACCATCCTTCCCAATTTATCGGGACTGTCCTGTTTTTCAGAAGAGAAAGGGGTGTCCCGATCAGTTAGTCAATTTTTAACAGTTTGTCCCGATTTTGTTGAAAATATGATAGAAAAAATGTACTTTTGCATCACATGTGGCTAGTGTTTCTCCAGTAAGCAGTCAGAAAAAATTGGAGAAATCATGAAGCCAGTCCTGAAACAACTTTGTTGAAACATGATGCATGTACTGCTGCAGTAATGTGAAACTTTCTGTACAGATGATATTGCGTACACCACTGCTGTCCGGTCGTCTCAAATCTGATCGAACTGTATGCACTACATGCAGTCTGACAACTCAGTCACGCATTGACTATGCAGTTTCGAAATGAACGGATGTACGGAAGGTAATGTATGCTGATTACTCGATGTATGCACTGTACATAAATCACAGTTGGCAACATATTCCTTAGCAATTAGCATGGAGTGGAACTCGGGGCACATCATATGCCGTAAATAGTAATACCGAAAGGCAAGTGACGTTAGCACCCCCACCCACGGCCACCACTAGGTGAAATGTCCCACTTTCACTTCGAGCATAAATGGTCAACCTAGGGGGAGGGGTCCCCCTCCCCTTTAAAAATTTTTGAAAAATTATGTGTCCTTAGATGCAATCTGGTGCTACATATTCTACCTTTTGAAGTAAAATTTGTTTCAAAATTTGCGTTTTTTTAAGGAACTAAAAAATAATTGGCATCAGTGAGGAGGCCATGGGGAGACAACCCCTCCACTTTGAAAATTTTGAAAAATAAGGTGTCCTTAGATGCAATCTGGTGCCACATATGCTACCTTTTGAAGTAAAATTTGTGTTACAATATGACATATTTTTAGGATCTAAAGAAAAAAAAAAAAATGGCATCCGTGAGGGGGAGCAATGGCCCAATGCCCCCCCTGCGTACGCCACTGCAAGGTTCACAGTAATACTCAGTACATGGTGGTGAGAACTCCCCCCCCCCCAATTATCCCGAATGAGCAAAAAATCTCTTTGAATTGGTCATACATGCCTTGGTGTTATCACAGCTAGACTATTGTTGTACTTTATTGTATGGTTTACCTAATTCTTCTATTCAAAAGTTACAAAGGGTGCAAAATTTTGCTGCAAAGCTGATAATTAACAAGAGAAAGTTAGATAGTGCTACTGAGTGTTTAAAAAAACTTCACTGGCTTCCTATTAGGTATAGAATACTTTTCAGACTCTTCTGTATGTCATATAAATGTATCAAAGACCAGGCTCCCAATTATTTGGCAAACAATTTATTAAAAAAGGAAGTGGGTACTCTCTTAGGTCTTTAGTTAACTACGTTGTACCGATAACTAGGACGAAGGCCTTTGGTGATAGGGCTTTTTCTGTGGCAGGTCCAAGGGAGTGGAACAACTTACCCACCAAACTCCAGTCCTGTCGTTCTTTCTCCAGTTTTAGGGGTAAGCTTAAGACATACCTGTTCCTAATGGCTTTCCACTAATTTTCTCACTTTATTTCTGGGAGCAGTTGTAAAGCGTCACTGCATATAGTTTCTGTAGAAGTGTGCGCTATATAAATGCCATTATTATTATTATTATAATTGACTTTGCCAAAAATTTCCCAAAACTCCCTGGTTTGGGAATCTACAAGCCCTGATACTTACCTTATATTTACACATTGTAATCCCCACTTACCTGCAGTAAGTCCCTGGCAAGCTTTTAATAGCACAGTGGCTCCGGATGACCTCTCGAGAGAGGTCACAGAGAGAGGTCCTCTTCCGCTTGCATGTCCAAAAACTCCCTACCCAGAGCTAACACACCCTACATCAGATACCCCAACATAACCTAAAAGCAAAACCAAGAAGCAACTCTATCTCACCTTAAAGAAAAGCGTTGCTTGACATCGCAAGAACTGCATTCGAGGGAATCGGCTGAGAGGAAGGCATCAAGGTAGAGAAGGTATTGGTAGTAATAGGCATAGGTCGTCACACATAGACTTTGTTTGTCATTGGTTGGTACTGAATGTCATCGGCTGGCATTGGTCACTAGTTATCAAAGGCCTTGGTGGTCCTGTTATCAATGGTTGGCCCTTGGTGGTCCTGTTATCAAAGGATGGCCTTTGGTGGTCCTAAAGTGGTCTCTGGCTGTTGTGAAGAGACCGGTGGCTGCCCTGAAAAGGTGGCTGGCATTGGCTGGTGTTGGTCTGTCTGAGGGTACTGCCTTGGAAGGTAGTTGGCTAAGCTTTGGTAGTAGTAAGCGTAGTGATTCATGATCCCGGAAGTCGTGGGGCCGGGAGGTGGGAGTGTAAATAGGAAGTATCAGATATAGATTCCCAAACCAGGGAGTTTTGGGAAATCCACTTCGCCCCTCCTTACCTCCTATTTACACATTGTAATCCAATTTAGTACCGTGGAAGAGGTGGGAGGACGATCGATTCTCTGTGATTGTGAGATGACATCAGATAAGTAGCATGAGACAAATGATGACAGAGTCCTCCAGCTTGCAGCTCTTAAAATCTCCTGGAGAGGAACTCCTCGGAACCAGGCAAGGGATGATCAGTGAGCCCAGACATCATGAGCTCTAACAGATTCTCCCGGTGAGATGCAAGGAGAGATGATCTTGACTAGCCACTTGGAGATAGTGTCTTTTGAAGCCTGAGTATATGGAGCAGTATGAATAGAGAGTCTGAAGATCTAAGGTGTTTGGTTCTTTCAATGTACCATTTGAGTGCTCTAACAGGACAAACTAGACGATCTTCGGAAACGGAGGAAGCCGATGACATCGATGAAAGAAATAGTGCTCCCGGCGTGAAAGATTTGGTGTGGTTCTTGGCGAGGAAGGACGGGTTGGGCAGCAGGAAGACCCCTGATGAAGAGAAACGGAGGAAACCACATTTGACTGAGAGGGCCTGGAGTTCACTTCTTCTAAGGGGAATATCTGCAGAATGAGGGGAAACCATGTTTGTCTCGGCCAGAACAGCGCTATCAGGATTATGTCCATTCGCGAGTCCCTGAGCTTGAGAAGAACTTTCTGGAGGAGGCACCATAGCGGGAAGGCATATACTGACATGTGATCCCAGTTGAGAGCTAGAGCATCCACCGCCCAGGCCTGATGATGCGGGAATCTGGTGCAGAATGTTGGTAGTCTGGCGTTGGTGTGGGTCGCAAACAAGTCGATGTTGGGGCGGCCAATAATGTCGAAAATGTAATCTGCCCAAGGTTGGCTGAGGGTCCATTCGTTGTGACTGAACTGGCCTCTCAATAGGGCATCGGCTAGGACGTTGTGTTCGCCGGCTAGGTGGAGAGCCTTGAGAGTGATGTCCTTGGACAGGCAAAGGTGTAGAAGATCCCACGTTTCCTGACATAGTCATATGGATCTGGTCCCTCCCTGGCGGTTGAGGTAGGCTACTGTCATAAAATTGTCTGACCGAATCAAAATGTTGGAACTCGAGAGAAGGCAGGACCAAGCCTCTATGGCTCTCCAAACTGCTAGGAGCTTTAGAACATTGATGATGAGAGTCTTCTCTGCCTGAGACCAGAGACCTGTGGTTGACCTGTGATCCCAGGTTGCACCCCAGCCCTAGTTGGAGGCATCTGTAGTTAGCATGACGGTAGGTCTGTTGTCCTGGAACGAATGTCCTCTGGACAGGTTGCAGGCCTTGGTCCACCAAAGGATGGTTTGATCTCGTCTGAGACTTGTATGCGATGGGTTAAAGGGTGTAAGTTTGGTTTGAAGTGTTGTAGCAGGAAGAACTAGATTGGACGCATGTAGAGCCGGCAAAAGGGAAGAATCTCTACTAGACTTGCAGTTTGGCCCAAGAGGTGGAGCCAGAGACAGGCCTTTGGGTTGGTGGTTGACAGGAGTTGATTCGCAGTGTCCACTAAAGACCGTACTCTTTCTTGTGACGGTGACGTCAGACCTTCGATCGTAAATTCTTCTTGCGATCGGACCTAAGAGAGAAACCAGAGAGGCGGTGTCCCCTCTTGAAATCTCCCCCGCTGACGTCTGTCTAAAGGATCTTGACAAAACCTCAGCGATCAGTGGTAAGGACAAAGAGTATTTCAAACCAACTCTTGAAGCTGTGTCAATCTGATGGAAGGATCGGAGGGATCGTCTCGCAGCTGCAGATCTCAGCTTCCCTGATGAATTAGTGCCACTGACAGAGCGTAGATAATCAGTGACACCCTGAGGAATGCCTGGGTTTTTAAACAGATCCTTCCACTGTTTGTCATCGACTCTGAAGGATACATTCTGACATCTAGGATAAGCCAACCATTTGTGGTTGTGGTCTGAAGACATACCCTTAAAACGGTCCACACATTCTACGTCCACCAGGAGAGACCCTCTTGAGGGAGCGGGTTTGTTCAGAGTGAGCTTGGACCTAGGGGACGGATCGGTCACCTTTTGTGCTGGTTCAAAACCAAGCTGGCGTTGGAGTATCTCTATGGCCTTCTCAAAGGCCTCCCGTGGAATGTCAGTCCCATTAAGTGGTTTGTCATTGTCCTCGGCTTCAGCGTTGTCGGAAGACTGAAAATCGTCGGAAAGGACATCGTCCCCCTGCAGTTGGTTACCATCCGAAAATGTTGGATCGGAGTGAACCTCGGAAGGCGTTGGTCCAGGGACCGTCTGCTGGGTAGAATTAGTTGCCGGTTGATTAGAACTCTGGACTTGACTCTGGTTCTGACTCAAAACAAATTGAGGTAAGTTAGACAGGAGATTCTTCGTTTGGGAGAGAATCTGAGAACTAGGGTCCGGCTCTAGGCAGCGTCTCTTACCCCGACGAGGGGAAGGTGATGAAGATGACAAAGAACTTGAAGAGGGAGATCGGTATCGGTGGTGACGGCAGCGGCCCTTGTGACCTCTTCTGGACCTAGAACAGCTACGACGTTCAGGGATAGGGTCCTGCTCCTGAGATGGTTGCAAACCCTCAAAGTCATAAAAATCTCTCGCAAAGCCATAGTAGGATCGTCACATGTAGTAGACAGACCGGCCTGACCAGAGGCCTGGGAATTCCCCGCATCAGAAGGCACCATGGTAAAAGCAGCAGCCGGAGGATTAACGGACACAATGGATGAAGTAGAACCAGTACCTGGGAGATTAGTGGGCTGTAGCACGGAAGCCGAAAAAGTTTCTGGAAAAGCTCCCGGAGTATTAACTGTCGGTAAATCTGCTGGTAAAGAGGCAGGCAAAGACCCCGGAGGATTAACTGCAGGCAAAGAGTTCACTGGTAAAGAGTCTGGAGTATTAGTGGACAATAACAATGGGCCTGCATGGTAAAGCTCCTGGCAGATTAAGTGAGCTGGTCGATAAAAACCCCAGAGGATTAACCGCAACAGCTTGTGAAGACCCCGGTACAGAAGGTGTGGATTCCGGAGGATTAACTGGAGCCAATGAATGGGTTGTCACGGCTGGAGAATTCGAAGTTGAAGATGCCGGGGGATTAAAGGTTGGTCGAATAGATCCCTGGTCTGAAGGAGTCTGAGGCACGGAACCCGATGTTTACGCCTGAGATGAAGAATCCGGGGGATTAGACGGTTTGCTGGACCTTCTGGACTTCTCTGACGATTCCCCGTGAGATTTCCTCCCCGCAGCCTCAGCAGGGGAATTAAGTTTTACTCTGGCAAACTTTGCAATGGAGGCTTTCGTGCCCAACAGCCCGCCCGTAGGCCTCGAGCTATCGTCGGGTCTTTTACGTCCAGATTTCTTTTTCTGAGTTAGCCAGGACCACTCTACTGACCATTGACGGCAAACAGAACATCTGGCCTCCTTGTTACAGGAACGGCACTTGGAACATAGATCGTGTTGGTCCCAGTCTGGTAGAAACTGCTTACAGGGACGGCATTTCCTGGAAACAGAAGCACCTGGAAAAAAGCAGTCAAGGAAAACAAAACTCAGTCGGCCAAGCCGGCTGAGAAGCATGCAAAGAAAGACAAAAGGCAAAACATTAATACAATGAAAACAAACACAATGCAAACAAAAGGACAAGAAGCCGCCTGGGAAACAGGACATGGCTAGGGAAAAAACCTGCCCGGAACTGTACAGGACGGATGGGACAAAAAACTCAAAAATAACTGTCATAACGAATCTAAAAGGAGTTAAGAACTAAAGCTCAAACAAGGCGGAAGGACAGTAAGCAAAACGTAATGCCTAAAGGCCTAAACTCAATGAAACACTAACCAGAAGGCAGACATAGCAGAACCCATACCTACACTAAAACATGGGCGAAAGCGAGGACCAAACAAGATGAGAACCCCAAAAATTCCTAAGGCAAAAAAGGTGCCTAAAAAGGGATAAGGATACTCATCGTGCCACTGTGAGCATTGGTTAGGACTTCAAAGAGATGGATGACTAGAAAACAGCCAGATATTAACAGATATAGATACTCTTTCTGCGAAATTCTGAGCCAGGTACAAAACTGCGTTAAGTCTTTTGGACAGGCAAGCAGGAAGAGAATCTCTCTGGGTGACCTCTCTCGAGGGGTCACCCGGAGCCACTGTGCTATTAAAAGCTTGCCAGGGACTTACCACGGGTAAGTGGGGATTAAAATGTGTAAATAGGAGGTAAGGTGGGGCGAAGTAGATTGACGTGTCCGGAAGCATATATACATCAACTTTTTTTCCGCATCCATCGTGACGCGACGCAATGCGTCCTGTGTGGACAGCTCCACTGATTTACGTGCAAAGTGATAAAATTGATGTGACGTGGCGCGATGCAATACGCATCCTGTGTGGACAGGCCTTTAAGCTTGATCCAGACCTACAAAGGCTCTAGAATGTTTAATATGGACCAGCTTCATTCAGAACTACAAAGGCTCTCCAATGTTTAATAGATGGACCAATATCCCCATGTATGAGAAGTTGCTATGCTATCCTATCTACTTTGAAATATAAGGCTGACAAGTTTTTTTCAGACTTTGAACTCTGATAAACAGAAATGACCTTTCACTAAACACAAAAACATCAACAACAGCATTTTTGTAATAAATATGGTAAAAAAAACACCATGTATAAAAGTTTCTTTGAGTTTCAAATAATAAAATATCCTGTATAAATGAAAATTCTTTAGATGCTGACATTCAGTGACCTCAGATGACCTTTAACTTCTATCAAAAACAATAGCCTGGCACTTTCACTCCATCTTAATTTACATGGCTATTATGGGAAGTATAGGATCCAGCCACAAACACATACACAAGCAAGCACCCATACATACACATGCCATCATGACAGCATAGGTTTCTATTTCATCGAAACCAAAAAATGCAGCTACAATCTAAAGATGAAAGTTATCCCTTTTGCACACTTTGAAATACTCACCAGTCAAGTTTTTCATCATTTGAACTATGATGACCCAAACAGTCTTTGACCAGAAGCAAAAGTCAGAGGCTTCCAGTGCACAACATGAGGCATCTTCATGCTCATGCATGCATGATGAAATTTCACATTGTCTCTCATCTTCAGTTAGATATATAGTGGTCATAAAAGAAACATTACCCTTTTACAAAATCCGCCTTCTTCAAGCCAAAATGACAACCTTACCTTCCCCCCCCCCAACCCATGTCAACTTCTCCCAATCTAGCTACCTTCAGTGACAAAGAGTCCATATAGTCAGGGGGTGGTCACCTGGGCAGTCCCCCCCCCCCACAAACTTAAAATGCCTGTTGGTGCCCATTTTAGGTTTTTACCGTACTTTTGTCTTGCACTTTTATTGGCACTGTATCCAGATGAAATGATTTTAATACTACATATTAACAAAATTGCCAAACAGTGGCCATTAACTGTACTATCTGTACTATACAGTATTCTGATGAGAAGGTCTGGTCATCTTCTGTTATAGAAGGTAAGTTTAGCCCAAACTTGTCTCCACACTTTATATGCACTAATGTATGGTGGAGCTTTGCATAGTTCATTACTTCCAAACTGGGTGTGGTAATAAGCTTACAAAATACACAGAGTGACCTTTAATTCACCCTCGCAGCACCATGAAAAGCCTGCCACACATGTGGGGAAATTAGCTCAGTATGTTGTGTACTGTACCTATATGATGTTGCATTGTAGATGTTTGTGCAGGTACTTTAACATGGCACACAAGACAAAAGTCCTGTGTGAAATGCATTTACCTGACTCAAAACAACTGGTAAGCACAAGTAGGGAGATAATAATTTCAAAATTTACGACTTTTCAAACAGGATTTACATTGTATCGACCTTGATCAGGTACAACAGAATGCAAGCACTGTATCATGTTCGGAGGATACCACAGCAACAGCAAGCAGTTCCTAAAGTGATATAACATAACATATGAAACAAGATTTTGAAAGTTTTTGGGAATACAAACTTTCAAGGCAGGAGGAGGGTGTAATCTTTTTCAATTTTCGAGCAAAAAACAAGTTGTAAATCGAATGGTTGATTTTTATTGAAGAAAACATATTCCTAAAGATACCAAACAGTTTAAATCTTTAATATAAACCTGTCATAACCACTTAAAGTGAACCAGAAAGCCAAAAGGCCTTGTGATTCCTTGTCATAGAGAATGTTGGGATTTTCTTGGGAAACTTTGCTTTTTAATCTCTCCTGACCCCATGTGACCTTTGACCTCCACCAAAGACAGCATGGTTCTTCTCACCATAAGGCATGCACATACTAAGTATGAAATCTATCCAAGCTATATACTTTGAGATATCTTGGTAATAAGGTTTTTAGTGTTTGACTCCAAATAACCCCATTGTGCTATCTGTCTGTTACGTGATGGCGAGATGCATCTTCAAGACAGACCAAGTTAACCTAGTATTACTGCAGGAACCTAAAACTACTCTCAATCTTAGATGTGTTCATGCCTAGGAGTAGTATGTAATGGGCTACCTCCTCCCCCTCTCCCCCAGAACTCCCTCCCTCACCCATTTTGCATTTTGCCTGCATTACATACACGGTCACAGAAAATGCTAAAAAAGTTTCAGTTGTTCAACAAATTATTGTGCATAAATGGGGTCATTTATAGACAGTATGGCATTTTTCTTGTCCAATGCTCATACATTTA
>WURT03122464.1:0-11734 GCA_009936505.3 Holothuria glaberrima | reverse complement strand
TCCGCCTTGTGTGCGGGAGGTCGCAAGTTCGAATCCTGCTTGAGGCTAAGTTTTCCATCTTCATATAAATATCCTCTCTCAGTATAAGGCTATGCCTATGTTAGAGGAATAAAGACCTAAGGTCTTCATGCGACTATTCAATACAACATTGGTTCACTCATTCATATATAAGTCGGAACGTCACTGTACTTAGATATATATATATATATATATATATATATATGTATATATCAGCAAAAGGGTCTCAGAATATATAGACCCCTGATAGAAAAGAGCCACGTGATTCGTGTCCATGTTGGAAGATATAAACAAAGATTTTTTATAATATCCTTTTGACTTAATCAGAGCCATATGCTGCATTTGAACATAAGAAGACTACTTACAATGAGGGAGGGGTGGCTGTGCACTTGCCCGCAATTTTAATATATATTTGCCCGATAACAGTATGTACTTTGCCCGCAAAAAGCAAACATTATGCCCGAGCGGGATAGGGGTTGCAGTGACCCCTGCCTCGTTTGCATATGAAAGAAAATTAAAGAAGAAAACAAGAGATGAGTAAGTTCAATAGACGTCTTCGCAAATTCGATGCTCCGGCCGGGTCACCCAGTCAAGGTGTACCATGGCAACTTGCATGCGTATAACTAGTAAGGACCTAGGGGTAAAACACATGAGCACACTGTTAGCGTGGTACACTTCACCTTTGACCCACTTCCACAATGCATTGCGTTGAAACATTTCCGAAAAGGTCTATTGGGAGCTCTCTCTTTATGCTTAAGTGGTGCGTTCCATAACCTGCGGACATTTAGTAGGCTATATTTGTTTGTTTACACGTCAATTGTCACCTCCTTGGCAGCCACGAATGATGGTTTACAGTATCCATGTGGTTGCCCAGTCGGTATAAGTTGTCAAATCATTATAATGACCACGATAGGCCTATATAACCAAATTCAAAAGTTTTCTTCAAACTTAATTGTTACCAGATAGCGAGTAATGCTTGAGTTTAGTCTACAAGCAGGGTAGGCCTATACAAATGCCTTTACGAGCAATCTGGAAATAGAATATGCCTATAGTACATTTTGGGGGGGGGGGGTTGGCCGAACCTTCAGTTCCAGCTTCGAAGTACAATAATAAATTTTAAATCTTCATAGGAGCCATATTGGTTTGTCATCCACAAGTATGAAGCACAGGTGTTTCACTATGCCATAACAAAACACACAATCCTTTTAATGAAAAATTGTCAAATTTGGTCACTTAAACCAAAATGAGAATGCCCCTAATATATTTTCCCACTACACAATTTCAGTCGGAAATGAGATTTTAACAGCATCATGATGAGTTGTCGTCAAGAAGGTTTGATACCGATTTTTCTCGTCTGCGAAACTTGTTTTGTTTTGTTTTGTTTTTAAAGGGAAAATGCAGTCCCCTAATTTAGTGTACCCCATAATCCTAATTCAGGGATTGCTCCCACTTCAACAATGTGACAATATATTTGTTACTTATTCGTTAAATTGATGAAGAATAACTCCTTGGTTTACTTTCAATATTCAATGTCTTTAAAGGCCTACAGAAACATAATGAATGATACCTGTGAGCAAAATAAGAGCAGAGTTGTAAGATGTAGCAGATTTTTGAAAATAAACTTGGGGCGGCTGCTTCAAGTTTCTCCCTTTAAGCTTAGATTGGGCTTATTTTCGCGTAACTTCTTGATAACATGTTTTTACAGATTTTTCGAAGTGCTACTGTTTTGCTATTCACTTCTGTCGCTGCTGAGTGGGCGCTCACTGTGTTCGAGAGTTCATTATGTTCATTTTTGTGATTCGAGAATGATACTCCGATTCTCTTGCCTTTATTAGCTGTCACTTGTGAAGTGGTCGATTACGTAATTGTTGAACAAAGGCAAGCAAATGTAGGCTAACTGACGGCCGGAAAAACAAGGCAATTGAGCCATCAGTTGAAGGGGGTAGAGACCAAATGTCCCGTGTAAATCAAACGGAATGGGGATAAATGTAAACGTTGACATAGATCGTTTCAACAGAAGCTTGAAAAGCTTGAGAGAGCAGTAACATTTGCTTATCGCTGGTGTGAATAAAGATATTTGCTCTTTAAGGCAAGAGTCTTTCAAGGATAACACAACCCTTTTCATGTTTCTAAGTGTAGTGCTTAAGTAACGTTGTGTGTCCCTCTGGAATTTTCCTTGACATCTTTTGGCACGCATGTAATGTATTAAATACTAAATATAAGCTGTACCTGTTTAAGAAATTAACAGACCGAAGTAAGCATACAGAAATTTCATAAATCCTACTCATTGAAGCGATAGAATGTAAATCACACAATCGACCCTTAAAAGTAGAAAGTCAAGATAATTTAAAAGTCCCATATATCAGTTTACAGGCCATATCATGTCGAAGGCCCTTCGTTTCACGATTACACGATAGACAATAGTTTTGTCCGTCCATTTAATAACTCATCATTGCACAACAGTTTGTAATTTACGGCTGGGCTAGATCATGGAGCTGGTTAGACCTATTCTTACATAGGCCTATAAATTTCCAAAGGTCATCTTTGTCCCTTATTATACAGCCAACTGGGCGGGCGCAGAAGGCGTTCAGGTGGAATTTGGAAAGCTTCTACAACTTATTTTATGAACAGAAGTTCTGCTGAGCACCACTCGGTTCCGTTCGGGTAATAATAGAGGGGCCTTCAATTTTTTTAAACCCGAGGGCCACTTCGACTTGAGTTTAACTTTAAATTTATTGTAAAAGCTTGTTCTTATTTTAAATTTGGGGCACATCAAATCTTTCGCGGATCACTTAAATGTACCTTATGGGCCGCCACTTGAGGACCTAGGATATAGCCCTTTCTAGAAATTTTAGGTCCGCGCAGGGAGCCTAGGCATCAAGGAAGGTTTCACTGAAGATCGCCATGTAATCAAATGTAGTCAGTGACTGCGCTCATATAACATTAAGAGACAAAACTTTAAAATTGGGAAATCATTCTAAAACCTTTTTTGTCCACGGAAATATTTCACAAATGGATATTAAACATAATTTAAAGAATTTATCGCAGTCGGATACTGAGAAGAATTAATCACCATTTTACCGTATTTGATCTGTATAAGTCACAGAAAACCAGAAATAAAACTTAATGCTGCCAGTGCGTTTGCATTTAAATAGTACACGAAAGAAAACTTGTGGTAAGTTTAAAATATCTAGACAAAGCGTGATTGTGATTACACTTGTAATTTGTCTCACAGTTTTTTGCACCAAAATGTAGTAGAATACTATATACTTTATATTAACCACTACTGTGAGAAAATCGCTAATGTAAAGCAAAATATTTCAATTGGCACATGTACACAGCACGTCATAAAATAAAATCATCATCATAATAAAAATTAAAATGAGAGAGCATATAGCCCATGGAAAATTAGTAGAAATTTAAGGGTAAAACTACGTTTATATTGCATTCACATGGCACAGAAAAAAAACTTGTATCATTATTTTAAATCATTCTGTATGGACCGATAAAGTCTATAGCTGTAGCTATACTTGTCCACAATATTACGCGTTAGAAGAATAATGAATGTATGAACTGATGAATGTTGCATCATGGGAAAATTTGAAACTCTGGGGGAACAAATTTTTCATGGGTTCAGAGTTCAGACATTCAATTTTCTCTCTGCAAGAACCTTTTTCCTTTGCAATTAAGTTATCCATCTACCTTATTCTGAATTTCCTTTCATGGTATATCCATGGTTTTAAGGTTTAGCAATTTTCTGTACCATAAACGTACCATTTCCCTTCATATGGTAAAGCATAGAGGTAGATGTGATGCTTTAAGCTAGCCACAATCCTTTTCCAAATTGTAATCATCAAGAGCTACGTGTAAGCAAATAAACAAAATTCGATAACTGTAGTTTGGTTGAACGTTTTCAACACGTTTTACTCTTACTCTGAACGGAAAAGAACTCTTTTGCTCGCGTTCTATCGATGGTCAATTAGACTAATAAAACAGTCATGAAATTTCCTTTGATTCATGCACAGTTGAAAACAAAGTGGAAGCCATAATTGCAGCTAGAATAGACCGGGCAACCCAAAGCTATCATACTATTGTTATATTGACTTCCAATAATGAGAATAATTTTTTCAGTACATACGACCGACATTTTCCAAGTTTTGTACCAATATTCACAGAGAATGCTATATAGGATGTGGAAAATAGATAAGAAAAGTGAAACACAAAAACAAATCTATCACTTAGTTAATGAATTTACAAAAATTAGCACTTAATGGTAGACAACGAGAAAATCTTATGGAATGGAATGCGAGTTAAGCTCATTATTAATTGTATAGTGTATCCTATTCTTACTTGATTTAATATTTGAACAAAAGAAAAACGCACAGTGTAAAGAGTATCATTTTGCGAGAATATTAAGCAATTACTTTTCTTATATTTTCTTTGCATTTGTGCGCGTCCCTTCGCCGCTTATTTATTGAACCAAGTTTATAGACAGACATGCGGCGACATAGTAACCTTGATAACCGTAACAATCGCCGAAAATAATGACGCACCGTGTAAGTTCATATTTTTCAAGATCGATTAACCACAAGCGTTATTGAAGAATATTTTTTGAATCACAAAGGAAAAACAATTTTGGGCGTTATATCTCAGATAATATCTTTATCAAATCATCAGCGTAAGCTTCGCAAATTCTTTCAAAGTTGCATTCAGCTTCGGATGACATGGCGGAGGGAAAGGTTAAGCAAATAGTGAACAATAGGATGTATCCCAAACAGGACCATGATAAAGCACGAGCACATAGACACAGTCCCTTAATTGGGATGTATCCAGTAGGAGGCTATTCTAGGCGATCGAACAAACAGAAACCCGGGCCTACATCAATACCTCACTTGAAAGGCAACACACATTTACTATTCTTCCACTCCAGATAAGGTGCATAAAGAGTGAATCGAATGCCCTGCCTCAAAGCGACAGTTCTTTTATTCCCTTAGTGGCTTTTCTCTCCTTGTTTTCTTTTCGCCCTGTTTGGTCCCAATATCTTTGGAGGATTTTTTTCCTTCTTGAGAGACCTTCAAAGCTATAAGCCCCTCTTGAATACTCTCCTGCGTGGATCTACTGAAACTCCACTCGAGTTGTACTAAAGTACTTACTTCCAAGGAGGTTATTATCTGAAGTGGTCCTGAGCCCCCCTTACGAGAGCCTTGCTTTACATAAAGGGGAAATGTTGAGTGCGTGCTTGACATGCCCAGCTTTAAACCCGGCTGAATACGATATCGTTTTCAAACAGTCGATTTTTCAAATCCAGGTGTGTCCGATCGGGGCAGATGGTAAAGGATTGAACTTACATGGGGAGGTACCATGACCCTTGTAGTAACCACTGGTACAGCTTTTAGCCACTCCATAAAGGTTATATATAGGCTTTGAATGGAGAGATGGTGTAAAAACTAACTCTTCCGATATAATCTTTTCGGGTGAGCTACAATCGCGGATCAATAAAAATCGTAAGGGTCGAGAAAAGGGGCTATATATAGTTTGTAGAGTAATAATAAACCATCTTGTACGAAACTTCTGAACGATTTTGGTAAAGAATGTGTCATGACAATGCAAATACAGTAAAAAAAGGAAGATTCAGATCAAACTAAAGCAAAAATTTGTTGAACTACTTGAAATGTTTTCTTCTTTAATTTAACTGAACTACCCAAATTGGTTGAGAAAAATAGGCCATCTGCAGTTGTTAATATGCATATGCTTTGATTAATTACTCATTGTACAATCGACGAAGGTAAATTTTTAACTCTCCAAATCGCAAGTCTCTGTTCGCGACTACAAATTCATTTTCCGAAACAACTTTCAATTTAAAGTTAAGCAAAAAGAATATTAAGGATGTTAGAGACCTTCCCATACGAAAGGAAACAATTGTTCATTTAAATCTTTCATTCTTTAATCAAAGTTTCAGTCCATGGTAGAATAGGAAAACTAGCACAGACAGGCGCGGATCCAGAGGGGGCATTTTCCGGCTTCAGCGCCCCCCCCCCCTTCGGCATCACTTTCTTTTTTGAAAGGGTTCCAAAGGTTCACTACAAACTTTATGCAATTTTGATATCTAGATGGGCCAGATTTTCCCATTTAACAGCGTCTAATTTAAATTTTTCCCACTGAAACCTTCCCCGGCTCCCATCTAGACTTCGTACATTTGACTTTCGTAGCATCAAACTTTGCCCTCACGAAATTAGCCCCCCTCCCCATCTTTTTTCTTTTTTCACTTTTATTTTTTGGTAAAATCCTGGATCGTCCCTGCAGGAATGACGACAGATTTGGAAAAAAGGCGTGAAGACAATATTTATTGAAAATGATAACAAAGTAGATGCTTTACTAAGTCTTGACAGTGAAAATGAAGATTGGAAGGTGATAACGATTTGACACTACTACTCGTGTTAACGATGTTGACGACAACATGAGTGGTTTA
The DNA here is from genome assembly GCA_009936505.3 of Holothuria glaberrima. NCBI lineage: Eukaryota > Metazoa > Echinodermata > Holothuroidea > Aspidochirotida > Holothuriidae > Holothuria > Holothuria glaberrima. Next base: position 5,247 of record WURT03122464.1, on the reverse strand, counting down.
CGACGAACGACTGTTTTATTGGCAGTGACGATTTATGACCATTGAAGACTTGTTGTGATAGTACTGGTGGTAGTGGTCACTCATAATCAATGGGGACCCATGTGTAGATGACAACGGACAGGCCTGTAGCCAAGGAAGGGGGGAAGGGGGGAGAATTCCCCCTGAAAAAAATTCATCCCCCTAGAAAGTTTCATGTTGCCGTTGACTCAGTACATTTTTACACCCCCCCCCGAAAAAATTTTCGCCCTGGGAAACCTTTCCGTCCTCTTCAGTACCTTGTCCGGCTACTGGCCTGAAAACGGATGTTCCCAGTTATCACGATTTGACGACTATTCAGTGTCGACAATTGTTTTAAGTACTAGTGTAGGGACAAAAATGTTTCCAGAATAGCGGTCAACTGTACCCCGACATAATGGATGTTATGGCGTATTTTGTCATGACTTTTGTTAGTAAACGCATTGGTGCATCATGATAAGGGCTTCAAATTTGCGGGTGGGCAATGCATCCCTGCTTGATGTAGCTAACGCAAAATGTCCAAATGCAGCGAGTCATTGGAACGTGTCAAACAAAAGTTAGAAATTACACGCTCAATGGGAGTCAATCACAGCATAAAAGGTGGGCTTTGCCCAATATTTTACACACGGAAAATACAGAAAAATAGTAATTTTATACGGAAGGATCAACGAAAATGTTCATGTAGGGAAGGACCACAGGGTTCTGGAAATTGATGGACCGTAAAACCTCTGGTGAGCATGATCCAAAATGTTGATGTGAATTCGGGTTCGCTTTTATTACTTTATTGATTCGTAAGATGGGGATTTAAGTGTGACTGCTATCTTAATCCACCGAAAAATAAGAGATTCAAAAAGTTAAGATATTTCAAACATTTTATAGAGTATCACCCCTTTTGATGTTGTCCTAAATCTCCATAGGTTCTAAAGTTTTGGAAGGTCTTCAGAACCGTCAACACTTTTATTCTGGAATATGTGTTACCGTGTGTAAATAATCCTACGAGACAAATTCTTTTCTCTTAGCGGATTTATTTGCCATCCAGAAGAGTCCCTCCCTGCTCTGTTGGTTTTGAAGACATAGCTCCTTTGGCAAAAGGAAATCGGTGGTGATTAGAATAGCAATCATTAGGCTGTAAAGAATCTTGCCCATATATTCATGTCAAACTTTATAATCCGCCGTCATCTTACGCGACGTCCCGTGGCCTCCGATAGAAGAGCTGAGATCAATCTCCTATTGTTGAGAACCAGCGGTGGTTCCCTGCAGTGGCCGCGACTCTTGGCTAGGCCGAGTAGTGAAGCCTCGGTTGACAATAGCCGATGAATGGCAGACGTTTTCTCTCAATGATCACTGACCATCGATGATGCTTACTTGTAAGCTTCTATTCACCTTGTGACAAATTAGAGAGAGACTTGTGTATGGAATGCTCTAATCCCCCACCCAATATACTTCCTTACTATTGTCAACAGAATAATCGGCGAAAATGGGGCCTAACGACTACCTAATGATGATCTCATATACTGCGCTCCACCGAGGGTGGTGTTAGAGCTGAATTGACGTATACAGTACACAGAGACAGTCTGCCGGCGGGGGCTTGATCGGGTCATGCAGGGTGGTTAAGGAATTATTGTCACGAGCTGAGGGCCTAACAGGATGTCAACAAGTTAGAAGATTCATTAGTAGCCCGGAATAAACCGTTAAGTGATATTCGAAACTCGAAAACAGAAAACCATAACAAATACTTTGTTTTCACACTAAATTGGTGCTAACAAACGATTATCCTCACTTAAGTAGGGCTTAGTAACACCACGTTTTATATCCTTTTCTTGGCATGATAGGGACAATTTAATGAGGTTTTTTTGATGGCAGTCCTCTAAATTTTCAGTCAAGAAGGGTAGGGCGTTGATTGAAGCAAATGATGCTTTCATTTTCAGTCCAACGAAGAAAGTGCAATATACAAGCATGCCATGAAGAGAACCCCTGAGCTCATTAGAAAAAGTACCATGGCCCTTAACATGTTAATGACACCATGATATCTTTTTCTGAGGGCGTGCTGCTTCGGACAATCAAGAGACGCAGTAGTGTCTATACAAGAAAGAACTATTGCAAGCTCTCTTCCCAACAGAATTTTACGTTACACGTATTACATCCCTCAAAAACAAGACTCTGACACCGTATGATGTCATCGGTGACACCGCCCCTTAAGTGGTGTACATGGAGGCCGGCTTGAATTAAATTCACCAGAACTACTTTTAAACCGTGCTTCTTTCATCCTGCGAAAAATAAAGAACTAAAAGATGCTATGAAAGTTAATTTACAACTATACCGTTGGAAAGATCCATAACATATCCTATATGGCCTATAAAGGAGGCTGTTTGCACTACGGAAAACGTTTGCACCCCTAGCTTAACGCCCCCCCCCCAGCAAGAAATCACTATCGCCGAGCTATCGCCACGCGTGCAAGTGGGTTTTTACGAATGATTTATATTTTATCTGGTATTTGACTTCTCGCCTGTCAATCACCCATTTGATTGTATCATGCCATCTGGATTAATGGTATAATTGAGCACGTGACATACACCAAATATCGATCGCATTAAGGTTCGATAAAAGTGAAAGGGAAGGAACTGCATTGCAGTCATAACAAGCGTTCTCTCCCACTTATTAGATGCCAGAACCGACCTCTACATGTTATATGGTGGCACCCTATAAAGAGCTTATTACGGTTATGGTGGCGAGCATATAATAAGTGTATGGCCAGCTGATGGTAAGAGTGGCGCTATACAAGCGAGGCGTCAGCTTACCTACAGGCTACGACAATGAAGATAGATTCCTTGACTTCGGTTTTAAGGACAGAAGATGCAACCTTTCCTGTATAGGGTTAGGTACCCAAAGCCCCATCGGGGGTAACATACCATTCCAAAATCTGTCTCCGGTTCATCTTTCACAGGCAATGGCGCATAGGGCAAGTCTTCACACGAATAACATTACCTACAACATTTGAGCAGAAAAACGACACTTTTAAACCTTCTAATGAAATGCATGTATTGGTCATTGATATAACCGCTCTACATCATACGATTAAAATATCCAATTATTTTCCTATAAAAAATAACGTTATTTGTGTTTCATTTTGTCATGTCGGAGATCCCTCAACGCCAAAAGAAAAATCACAGACAATTATGACGAACGCGACTAAGTATTCTTTGATTTTGAACTAAACCCTTTCTTTTATCTAAAACAGAAGTCTCCAAACTTTTTTGCTTGGTGGCCCCAACTTTTTACTTCGGAGTGTTAGTGGCCCTCAAACTGACGGATCGGTGAGAGGAGTTCGATTTGACTTGGTTATGATGATCACTGACTCTTAGATTAGAATCACTCCTATTGCATTGCTTGTTTTTAACAAGAAATTTGGCAATTATTTTTTCGCTCCCGAATCCTTTTCGCGACCCTCCGAAATATTTTCGCGACCTTCAAAAGGGTCGCGACCCCTAGTTTGCCGAACCCTGATTTAAAACGTACCGTATTCATGTTTGTGTGTTGCGTGGTCTCTGCATAATGAGCCGCGATGGCATGGGCGATAACAGATTGCGGGAGGAGGACATGCCCCCACACACTTTTCAAAGTGGTGGGGATTGCCACCACCCAGTTTTTTAGAGCTCAAACTAAAATAGTAGACATTTGTTAAATATTATAGCATGCAATAGCGCTGGTTCAATGAAATCAAACTCGAAAATAGGGGGAACAGCCGTTTAAAGGATTAAAACCGTGGGGAAAGTGCCTCAGAAATACACCAAAGATCATCTAGCCTCCAATTTTTTTCAGGGAAGCCAAGAGAACTGAACCCTGGATCCTTCAGCTCTAGGGTCACTCTATTTGTGTTCATTGAAATAGGTCTAGTCAGTGTCATCCCCCCCCTTCCCTGCTGTTGACACTTTTGAGCAATGGCCAAGTATGCGGTATTGAAGTTTAAACCAATTTAGACAATTAGGGAGTTCACGGTTACGTCACTGGTTGGCATTGGTTGGCATAGAACATGCGCAAAAACAAATGCGTGTATGTTCAGTGTTGCGCGTGTAAACGCTTGTGCGATTGCACGCAGAAAATAGACGAATTGGAATCTACTTTGCATTGTGACGACAGTGTAAGCGCGCCTTACAAACTCTTTTACCGACACGCAGTGACGTCTTTGTTTGTAAACAATGAATGAGTCTATTGAGATTGTAGTTCTATGATGTCATAACAGACTTTCTCTTAGTCATCAACCACAACACCGCCACTTTTGAGAAGTTACAGACCTTATGCATATGACGTCACAAACAGAAAGTGTTCCATCCAACAGAGGTAAGTGCGTATCATTGCAGCTTGCACCGAGAATTGCAGATAGCTGATTGGTGTACCAGGGGGATGCGTGCGTAAGTCTACTACACGCGCATGCGAAATCTACATCGTGCGTGCAGTGTGCGTCATTATTTGCCTCCAAAATGGCGTCGCGTGACGTCAGTGCATACGGTCTATTGACACTTTTTAGAGATGGCCAAATACCGTATGCGGTACTGAAGTTTATCGTCAAGTCAATTGAGAGTGTTGAACTATATATAACTTTCTTAGCTTTGTTGGGGTATAGTGAAGTATGAATCGACCTTAACTTATGTCCGTGATTGGCCAGGAAGAGCAAGGAACAACCATCAGACCATACGGCTATTAAAGTTTTATGTCACGTGAAATTTTGGGAGTACAAAGGCCAATTCACACTTCAGTATAAAGCTATAAACCTTTGAAAGTTGAATCCTACTCAGCTCTAAGCTATGTCCGTGACTGGGCAGGAAGAGCAAAGGATGACCGCTTATGATTCATATAGCTTTATAGCGCAGAAAATTGGAAAGTATAAACAGGCCTTAAACTGTTAAATGTGAAAATTTTGGATACATTTCCCCGTAAACCCCCGGTTGCCATGGGCCCGGCCTCACCATGTTTCTGGACCCTGCGCCCAATCTCTCATTTTCCAAACGCGGGCTACGTGGCTGAACAGGGATAACGTTTTTTTTTCTATTTTTTTAAGTTGCAAAAGGACGTTTGCGAAACAACGAATATTTGCCCCTTCTCTCGAATTCCTTTACTAAGTGTTTGGTCTAGTGGTAGAGCATAAGCCTCTCACGCAGGAGGCCCGGGTTCGATTCTCAGGTCGAGTCATACCAAAGACTTTAAAAATGGAACCTTCTGCCGTTGTGCGTGATG
>WURT03122453.1:0-11735 GCA_009936505.3 Holothuria glaberrima | reverse complement strand
GATGTATGTAGTGAAAAACTGTGAAGCTGGAAAATCTGGCTGAGGTGAAAAGAAGTTGACTCCACCGGGATATATATGTATATATATTTACATATATAGATTCTGAATGTATATAAAAGATTATGGACGGATTTAAGGTTAAGATATGTTTCAAAAAATATCAAAAACACGCATTGAGTTTTATGTATAATCTGCTTTAAAGGTGTTTGGGGGTTTTAATCTCAGAAAATATATTTTTAATGATTATTTTCTGAGATTTTTTTGCATTTTTTTAAATTATTTTCTTACTTTTTTGAGGAATATTTATGGTACTGTGTTTTCTTCTTCCGTTTTTTCCACCATGTTGGCTGGCAAGTACTCTTGTGCCAAGGAACGTAAAGTTTAGCCTTAAATTTCAAAACATTACTTTACGTCATTATGATTGATCAGTGTGTAAATTTGCAATATTTTTACACAATTTTTTTTTGGAAAATTTCTTTCAGTTTAGTGGCCATTTTGTTGTTTTACCGTCATCTTGGTTAACCTAATCTCACACGACAATTTCAAAAATTAATTTTGGAATTTTTGACAAAGTATGACCAAATTTAAATAGTCGATGCCTCAAAAATATTTTTAAGAATATTTTCTTTGTTATTATTTAAAACAAAATTTTTATATTTTTTGCCACCATTTAATTTTTGGCAGCCATTTTGAATGAGGGAGACCCAACACATTTCCTGTTACTACTTGATTTCGTGTTCAGGAGACCATAAAATTTCCAAAAATATTGGTTCGAAGAGTAATGGGGGTGCCCGTGAGGTGCCTCTGGCCCATGGCTTGTAATGACCATTTCAGGTGACACCTACCTCAATTTCCTACCCAGTATGAAGCTACAAGTACGGATGTTTCACTGTATTGTTTTAATTACCTTTTAGTTATTAAGAAGAGTCAGGGGTATCGATATGGACATGCAGATATGCAATTAATTAACTTTCTATAACAGGAAATGCTTATACAGATATGAAAATGATTTCAAGATGATGTAGAGCGTGTAATGATCATTATCCAGTGAAAAATGGGACAATTTTTAAAGTTTTTGGACGACATTTTTACCTCTTCCATTTTCGTCCTACGCCTTTTGGGCGATTTTGGTAGGCTAATCACTGCTTTTGGACAATTTTTCAAAGTTACGAACAAACAAATATTTTACTGCGTAATGAGCTGGCTGTTCTACTTAAAAAAGGGTATTTCTATCTCAGTTGTTGACACTAACGGCTGAGGCACAAACTTAATTGTATCGTCCAAAACATTAAGAAAGTTTGAAGGTTTACGACCCTGCTTATTAATTTGATCCTTTTTAACAATGAAATTGTTGATACAGCAACGCACAATTTTATAATTGTCCTTGACGATTCTAAATTGCAGAACGATTTTGGAAGATTTTGGACAAAACCGTCTAAAAACAGTAATCTTTCGTCCCATTTCTCACTGGGAAATGAATAGATTGTATTTCCGGGCTGAAAAATAGGTTTTTCAAACAGAGTTTTTCACTACTTAGCTTTTCGTTTGACACTGGTGATTCATAAGTACAAACTCTGGAACATTAGTGGCCTAAAACTGTCTAAAGCATGTAGTAAAATCATTTCAGGTCAAACTAGGACAAGTGAATCAAATTACGATAATATTTGCCCACATGGCGCTTTATAACCTTGTTCTGATAAAAGAATCTCACCATGTCGACTTGGTGAATTAGTATGTTGACTTTGTCAGATAAAGTGTTTTATCATGCTGACGTCCTGAATTAGAATATCGTCCTGGTCATATAAATTTACCACTATGTCGACTCTTTCTTCACCATAATAACATGTCGAAAGACACTTTAGAGCACCTTGCAAGTCAGCAACATTTAAATGCAGGTATTAAGGACCATCCTGATGTTGCGTGTTTATTCAATACACAACAAAACAAGGGATAGCAGGTGCCCAATTACCGATATGCCTTAAGACGACAACTTTTCTGATGACATACTTATGTGGTTGGGTCAATATTGACATGTGATCGGGGGCCGTTGTCGTAGATTAGCAATTGGTGTGATAGTGAAAGTTCAAAATTATTGTCATTGCTTTGAACGCATTCCAGAACAGAAGAAATAGCCTAAGTACTTACAGTTGTGAATAACCATTACTTTAATCCAAGCAGATGTCACCGTCGCAACATTCGTCAATGCCATGTACTCGTTATTCACTTGTTTCAATTATTTATGTTTGTAATTTAGAGATAACTGTTCATTTAACATGTGTTCTCATTATGGTCCATGGAACGACCTTCACTTCAAAGTGGATATTTAGAAACGTCATAGCAACAGAACAAAAGACTAGTTTTCCCCCGGCGGGGAAAATGGTCAAGGACGCCCCCATTAGTGTACATTGCCAGTGACAAATGTTGACTAGCAAACATTGTTGGTCTAATGTAATAAAATTGAAAGTATATCCGGTAGTGTATTGTCACGGCTACCAAAAAACATCGTTCTAATCTGTGATTAACCACGCCGTTTTTGAGAAAAACACAATTTTTAGGGTTTCCCCGTTCTTTGTAAACTTAGTCTTTGTTAGGCTGATAAGTTAAACACTTCAGAAGGAGGTTCAAAGAAAACGCTCTGACTCCAGAAAAAGCAGGTCAGTGAATGGCACTTTGGAAATGTGTGTCAACTGTTTATTAATTAACATGCATTGTCATGCAAAACGTCACTACTCTTCACACCGCACTATAGTTTCCCCACAGTTTGAAACAGTATTTCACGTGTGGTATGGGAACATTGCCAAACAACTTTTTGTAAGGGTTAGGCTCACTTGCAGTACCTGTTCTATTTACTTGGCCATCGACGTACAACTCATGACAGACCCATAAAACAGCGTTCTGAAGGTTAAAAGATTGGTTACCTTTGTTCTTAGTGTCCCTTCAAGGGCTGTAGCTCCTTCGGAAAACAAACCCCTTCGACATTCGCCCTCCTGAGTTAGAATGATTTTTACGTTGTCTGGGATTCACTCCTCGGCCTTTTGGCTACAATCATGTCCACTCAAAGTTGAGAGGTTGGCCACATTTAGCCTTATTGTGTCTGTAAGGTACGTATCACCATTGGAGAGCAGTCTCAATTTGTGTTCACCCTTTCGGCTATTTTTGGTGGAAATTTAGTAAAAGGACCTGGTCTTGCACTATCGTTAGGACGTCTGAGGATGTTTCGTTAAATGTTATATTCCTTGGGTACTCTGCTCATTTTGGGAGTAGTAGGAGTTTTGGCCTTTAGCGGAAAGTTGTCGGCTAGTAGTTCTTAAAATGCACTTAACTAAGGTCAGGGTTTTTAGCTAAGATCATGTGAAGTATCTGATTTTTTTACCTCTGTGTCTTTAACAGAGAATAAAAGTGGTCATCCATTTTGAGGCCTGCAATTATTGCTGTAGAGTCCAAAAAGCTTGCGAGGTTCACGGGGTTTACTCTTTTAAATTGTATAAGTTGATCCCTCTACTAGTAGGATTATTGTGTTGGTCTCCTAGGCCGATGATTTGTTTTCGCAATTCAGTTTTGGCCATTAGGATTTTAAAAAAAATGTTCTTTTTCTTAGCCAGTTTAGAAGAGACCAACTATGAAAGACGATTATGTAGCAATCTGAAGGTTAAGAGATTGACATTTTAACTTTTCTGTCCCTTCAGGGGAGGTAACTGATTCGACTAGAGGAGTAGTCTTGTTTGGTTTTCTTTTTTTTGACTCCGGCTGTATCATGGTCGTTGACAATTTTGCAGCCTTTCAGGCTTACATCAGGTATTGTATATGTTTTCCAGCCGTCCAGAACGGGACCACGTATGACAGACCTATATCTAAGAAGTCTGAAGATTGAAAAGGTAATCATCTTCATTTTGGTGTCTCTTTAGCGGCTCTGGTGGTGAGTAGTTTAGGTTGGCGTTCGCCCTTCAGGTTCGGCTATTGGGACTTAGTAAATATTATGCCTTTGCATCTGGGACTTTTGAAAGAAAATTTGAGAGAAGCCAACACATTTAATTCTGATAGATCTTTTTTGACTTTGGGAGAAAGTTTTTTAAGTTTAAGATGTTTTGATGTGATATGATTTTATTGTCCTTTTTTAAGGAATCGAGAGAAACACAAACGATGGTCCGGCCAAATGCCATAAAGTTGGCTATACTCTAAAGCAACTTTCGAAACATGATAATGTTAGCAATAAGTCAAATGTAAGGCCAACGTTGGGTCTGTACTTTAGTACACATGTTGGTCTAAATTTGGATAACGTTGGGGCTCTGCTGTATGAACGTCTATGATAGCCCTATAAGCTAAGCAACAAATAGATAAAAGACTTTGAGTTAACAAGACTGAACTTTGCCTGCCGACACTGGCATTACGTTGGCCCAAACACTTTGCACTATCAAGGCAAGCAAGAACATTTTGGTTATTAACAAATGTAGTGGCTGTCATAAGAGCAGGGACAACGACGGGATATAATAGGCAACAACAAACAACTGATGTCAAAACCAACTGCTCGGTAATTGCAAATCTTATAACCTTAAGACGCTAATAGAGATGCTTGTTTTGGGTATTGCTCTAGAGGGTTAACTTAAACTTGCTTGTATATGAAGGTGAGTAATTCAATAACCAGCTGACTTCGATTACCTTAGTTGTAACCACAACAATTTCAGTGGCGAAGACAACTACGTTGCACGTATTCGGATGAATTAGAGACTGCATGATCTAAGATTTATATACATCTCATATTTCCCAATCCTGTTGGAAGCGGGAGAGGAGGATATAGGCAAGCGAACTGGACGAATGTGATTTCTCCCTCCATGTAGATATGCTATTTTGCCTTTGCAGTTTAAAGGGTACGAACTTTACATATTGTCTGTAATATTTACAACCAATAATTAAATTATAGGGCACCATGTTTTAATTTCCGATAAGGGTCAAGGCGTATTGGCGTGATTTCACATCAAAATTGATGTCTGCAGATGCTCACATGATTGAACCATTCTAGTGCTCCATCTATGCAGCGACCCCAAGCCCCGCTCACAATGTACCCGGCAAACTATTGAGCCTTCCATCGTCACTTAGGATGTGATGACTGCATTTCCTGTTAGGAGAAGTAAACGCATGTAAGAAAGCACCAAAATATGAAACTAGTTACAAAGAAAAACTGTTTTGAATCGGTTAACCGATACTGGCCGATATTGGCAATTTGCTTGCATTTTGTACATCTCAATTATCTTTCAAACTTGCGTACGTTACAACGAACCAAGTTAAAGTTTAATGATCCTCAAGGTCTTTGTACTATACATGTGTGCTGGTTTCATATTATCATGTTTGTCTTTCCCTTGATACGTGCAATATGCAAACATTTATCCCTAGTTCCTTTCATTACATTCAGTGAAAATGCGGATGGTGTACTTAAAGCTGTAATATTTAATGATTTATTATTCCGACGTGTTCTTGTTGGCTTGGGTGTTAAACTCGCTTTCCAAGAATAAGACATTTGGCATATTAACATATAGAAAGTTTACATACACTATAAGAGCGCCTCAATACGAGCCTTTTTAATTATGTTTCACCCTTATGTTTTTTAAGTTATTGCTGAATAAATGAGTGTTTTTGTTTTACTCCCCGAATGCGTCTTAAGACAACTCCAGATGAAGATCTTTTGTGTTCTGAGTTCATTATGTACCCCTTTTTATCAAACATGTAAGTTGATAGAAAATTATAATGGCAATCGCAAAAGTCCTGCAAGTCAAAAGTTTCATTGCGACATTGAGCTGACGTTATTCCTTGAGCAGGCACTGGGAATCTATGAGATGATAATGCTGTGTGTATTTGGCTGTGTAGATATGTGAATGAACGTGCGTATGTGACACTTTGCTTAAAGACAAGTTATCTGCAGAAGAGTAACTTTGAACAGTTGAAGAATATTTTACTAAACATGTTCATACCTCATGTTTAGTGTAATTGTCTCATTTTTAAGGAGGTAAAGGGTGATTAGAGGTCACAAGAGGTCATATTGTGAAACATTGTAAGCAAGGCATTCCAAGGAGGGAAACTGTGAATTTAACACTTAGTGTGTAAGTGGATTATTTCTAATCAAGTACATGTTTTTAAAACTCAAAGACCTTTGATGTCACCAGAGGTCAATCTTGGAAGTTCACGTAAACTGTGTAAACACCGTACCCCATAGTGATTAATTTGAGTTAACTCAAACTTAATCTATTTTGAGTAAAGATCGCGATTATTTTTTCAGAGATCAAAGGTGATTTGGCGTTACCAATGTTTAAGCTGTTAACACCATGTAAACACACAATTTCCAGAAAGTGGCGTATATGAATTTCTGTTTACCATTTTGAAGACACACATTTCGCATACGGTCTATACACTTGAGCAATATTTATCTGCGGTAACTAGGGATTAAGCTGTAAAAATTTGTTAACATGTTATCACAAGAGGAGAAACATGTTTTAATATCCCTCTTGAAAAGTAGGTGCTTAATATCGAGTGCATGATGTCCCTTCATTTTGGTTGTCTGTAAAAACAATTTATTCGTAATGTATCAAAGATGAAGCATTTTTCAATCATATATGTGACATGCAATTCCCAAAATAAAGCAAGAAGCTGTTAGATCATCTGAACATGGCATCAGTCCCAACGTATTCCTATTGATTATACAATAATGTAAAACCTTTTACTTCACAATGAAACTCTAAGACCTTGCACCCGCAGTACTTATATCTCAAGAAATCACCCTAGTAAGTTTAGGTTTTTTTTTTCTTGCTAATGGAACCAATCTAAAGAATTTAACTGATCACCCGTGTTTTGACCACAAAGAAAATAAATCATTAGTGTATCATAACGTGCAATTTGCAGTTTACATCCGTTAAAAACGACCAATATCCCTTCGGGGTTGGTCTCATATCCAACAGGACGTATTTCTCTCAAAACTCTTAGAATACGCGTTGTTTTTTGTTTTCGAATTTTTACTCAACCTGCCTTATTCTTAATTTCATTATTACCTAAATAAATAAGGCTGTTCCCCAAAACTATGCTTCAGATAATTACGTAGACTGTTTTTGTTCCAATTATGTGTTAACTTTGAACTAATCTTTACATAAAATTAATGCTACGGGAACTTTTTCGAGATGAAGATAAACCCCTAAGTGGTGGCCATCTCGGATTTTCCATATTACCGCATTATGTACTGTAACTATATCCCCATTTTACACACAATGATGCCAAAATCAATCACTTTGCCTGCTCTGACCAAACCTATCTTGCCATCTTAAAGATTTCGGAACCATCATGGTTCTCTGGGGCTTGAAATTTGATCAGCTAAATTCTGACAAAAAGATTGTCACTCGATTTTCCTTGTTCTCTCAATACTCAGCACATGATATAATTGCATAAGATTTCTTTGAACATTAGCTTAAGGTGTAAGTTTGAATGTTATTACTATTCATGATGATATCGTTTACAACCTTGATGACCACCAAAGACTCTGTGTACGCTGTAATCTTTGTCATAGCCATTGCTCTCGACCTTCACATCTAGAAGGTTCTCATCACTTGGCACTGGATGTTAACATTACACAGACAAAGATCTCACATTTATGTCTTGCTAGAACACCTGAAAAAGAGGATTTTCTGAGTAGTGCATTATCTGGCAATGTTTATCCAACTTAAGGTTGGCTAGCCGCGATTAATTAATTATGACATATTGAATTACCAAGCAATCTTTGATTTTCACATGAATAGTGAAGTAAAATGACCATAAAATTTACCATTGCAGTCACTCATACCTATTTTGCAAGTACCAGTTTTTAGTCTTTTGAAAAGCAAACTACACTTTAGTGAAGTTATATTAACCCTTTCATTTAACAAGGCTTTAATTTTTTTATTTTGTTCGAACAGTGGTATCATTGGACAAGGAATATTTTTTTTTAATTGAAAGATCTCGTTGTTTTTCCATTGTTATGTCAGAGTGGTTACTACTAAATGATGTAAGAAATGTCCGTCAACATCACTGTCGCCTACACCTGCAAACGCTCTCCTGTCTTCTACAGTAGACTTTTTGAATCAGATTTTTTGTGTAATATTACTCACGCTTTTCAGTATAAAACTGATAAAGCGTTACAACGAAATATGATCATGATGAGTCAAAAACAGTTCATCACATCGAAGCGGTTGTGTTTATATGCTAGATGTCTCTCGGTGTTGGCATTCACCAAACTTTTAAATCATAACTGTGGCTGCATTTCATTTTTTTTTTTTTTAGAATTAATGGAACTTTAACGCCGCCTACAATGTACTTTATGAAAAACCGATAGTCCAATAACAGTAAAAGGAAAACAAAGAAAAATTTGTTTTAGTCCCTGATTAATTATTCATTGTTCGCTTTATGAAGCCTTTACATTTCTCACATAAGCAGGCTTACATTTATAATAAATATCATCATTTTTAGCTCAAAATCGTTTTTTTTTAATATTGTTTTTAAGTTTCAAAACTGCTCTTAGGATGGAATAATTTAACCTTTTCTGTGCCGTGTCATCATCACCTTCTCGTTAGGTTGCGAGAAACAAACCAATGAATCTATGTCATAAAATAAAATGAAAGAACTTCAAGATGTGGAATAGGGATTAATGATTGTAGAGTACCCCAAAATGTACTGTTTGAAGTCGTGATATTTTCAGAATAGACTAAAACAAATAGTTTAAGTCAAATGATTGATCATTCATTGCTTGTTTGCTGCAGAAGGCAACATTTTTGTGTTTGTCACAAAAGCAAATTGTCAATTTAACTTTATAACTAACAATCAATTCCCAATCAACTCGAAACATTATTAAAGTAAAACTGCTCCATATTTGAAGTCAGAGCACTTTTTGTGTCCTTTTTCGGCACGTCTTTACTTTCTAGTTAGAGTGTTGAATAAATCTATGTCATAAAACTTTATTAAATGAACTTTAAAAAGAAAAAGCTTATATACAGAACGTTCTGTTCTTCTAGATACGGGGAGTTAAAGACCGCAAAACTAATTTGAGATAAACACGCTCTCACTCTTATTCACACGATAAACTTTGTAATAAAAGATTCATAACTATGACTTGGTGGAAACTAAAGACGGCACCTCTGAAAAACCTTTACTCCGCTAATTATAAGGTGTTTCCAATCGACGAAACAAGTATATATGTTAATAATGGAAGAAAGAGTTTCAAAAATAATTTCTAGACTTACATTATAAGAGTTACAGAAGTATTTTTGGGGAGAAGGGAGCGGTTTCAGTCGTTAAAGAGAGAAGACAGTTATTGTCTCAAACTTACTTTAACAGATGAACTAAATGTTACAAATCTCTTCTTACCTTCATTGCAAGTATTTTCTTTTCACGATGTTACAGAGCATAAATTTGCCATTCGCAAAGTAAACGAATGAGTTTTTTTTTATAAATTAGAAAATTCAATTTTAAAATTGTTCTCATATGATTTGAAAGAGCCATTAATGAATCAGGATACCCCGTCATTTTTGTTCATTTTGGAGTGACTTCATTTTATTTTTCTTTAAAGCATGGAGAGAGGGTAATCATTTTAGTCCCTAACTTAAATTTTGTGCTGAGAAGAAAACTTATACAACAGAACTTTATTTTGGAGATATCTAGTGAAGACTAAGATTGCCAATAATTGCTAATATTGCTTTCTTTTGCAATTCTAAAAGTTGGAAGCTGTGCGGGTGTTTAAGCTTTATATCATTTTGTAGCATTACCCTGAAAGCGTCTGATTGAGTTGATATCGATTATTTTGTGACAAGTTTGAAGGAAATAATTGCATGACAATGTTTCTAAGTAGTCTCATGACTCATGCATCACTTCCTATAGTTACTGAAAATGTGAGGAGTGGTAGTTTTGTGGAAAGGGGTTGCATATGGTTTATACCTACTGCTAAAAAGTGTCTGGTCACGAATTTGTCATAAATGATTTTAATCATTAATTAACCTATTATTGTCATTTCAGTTGTGTATCAGATGTGCAGAATGTCTTTTTGTGATCATTTACCATCAAGATGTGAGTAAATCTCAACAGGTGTGAAATAAAATCATGAATTAAGTGAAACAACTCAATAAGCCCCTTTAACAAAAAGAATGTGATTAAACTTGAGAAATCATCTCTGAGTACCCTGAGACAGTTAAATTTTTCTTATGACGTCCTTCATCTTAATAGCCAGACAGGGACCTTGGTATATTGAAAAAAAAATGTATAAGGAGAATAACATGTTTTTTTGTTAATCTTGGCACCGAAGGGAATTCTGAAAAAAATATAAAAAACATCAACAAGCACGGTTCAAAACACACTATAACTCTTTTATACGTTCCACAATTTATTGAAAATATACAAAAAGGCACAGACAAGGTGCTGCAAAAGTGCACATATATCACAAAAAATTTAAAGGATTAATATTTACCTAAGATCAGTTATGATGAGGTTTAAACTTAAGGTGCTTTTCGATTAGTATGCATAAGCATACCACGTGCCGGATACATATTGCACAATAGTACACTAGTTTACTTCATTTGCGTAATAGGTATTCTACCGTGGCAAAAGTGTCCTGTCCATGTTTATTTCTTCCTTAAAAATGACACTCCAAGATAATCTGCTGTAATGTGGAAAAGGTTCCAATGTAAACAGTTTAGTCTAGTTCCTCGTGTTCAAAATTCTGCCTTTGTTGGCAGTTAGGGGGGGGGGGAGTGGGGTTGCAAACAATAACTCTTTTGAAAAGTGTTGTTGAAAGTTTTAATGGATTGTAGGATCATCACTAACACAAAGCTAAAAAAAAACCGAAAATCGATAAGACAAGCTACAAAAAACATCCTAATCATGCGAGTACGCCGAAGGTTGGTGACAAGCTGTTAACTGTGCGTGATCCACTCACAATGTTTAAACCTTTGCCTATGTTACCTTAAACTTTGATTCGTACGGTGTCTCAATATAACTGGGAAATTTTGACGCATTTATATTGTTTTCTTTTTAAAGGGCGACAGTTTGAATTGATCAAATGTTACCACACTTGATTTGCATGTAATGTATGGATCCATAATAAACTACGAACGAAACGCAAAGCATAGTGTTTTCATTAACATGGGCTTTTACAAGAAAGGTTTTCATTGACAGTAAAAGTGTGCTAAAAGAACAAAGTTGTAGCTGAAATTTACGAAGGCAATGATCTTATGAACAAAATCTTCAAAGTGGAAAAATCAGAATGGAGAAACAGGCATGGAATGTTTCAACCAATTACATACTCCCAGCTTTCAAAGTACATACTGTCAAGTTAGTAAAGGGATTGCTGATTAATTTAGCATCCACGGCACAAACCGTTCTTTCAGAAAAATGTATTTTTCTGTGTACTATTTTGGTATAATTGTAAGCTGTGCTGTATGCTATTGTAACAGACGGTGGTTACACCGACGCGGGCTCAGAAACGTACAAGAAATTGACTCAGCATTTACACCATTTTATTCTTCCTTCTTCGAATCCCAACTCCGTCTCTACCTTAAGTGATCTTTCTTCCCTTTTCTTTCTTTCTTTCCTTCTTTCTTCCTTCCTTTTTTCTTTCTTTCTTCCTTTCTTTCTTTCTTTCTTTCTTTCATTCTTTCTTTCTTTCTTTCTTCCTTCCTTTCTTTCTTTCTTTCTTTCTTTCTTCCTTTCTTCCCTCCCTCCCTCCCTCCTTCCCTCCC
>WURT03122442.1:0-11735 GCA_009936505.3 Holothuria glaberrima | reverse complement strand
AAATCTATGACCTTACAGTAGCTGATACTAAAGGCAATACAAATTTTATTATTGAATGTTTATCTGCAACTTGCCTGGGAAGTGAAGGCCTAAGAAGTGTCATTGCCGGCAATCTAGGAGGTATTTCTAGACAAAAAATTCTTGGTAAGCAGGTCATAGGCGCCGGCACGGGGGCACTGGGGCGGCGTGCGCTCAGTCAAAAAAAATCTGAAAATTTTAAATTGATCCCAAAAGGCGTTCAAGCTATAGATTTCTGTAGGGATAGGTTGAGGTGTTATTCGACCGAGTGGTGGATCTATGGTAATCATTAACTATCACAAATGTTTCTCAAACTATCAGAATTTCCGCAAATTCTTCGCACACTATCAAAATTTTCGCGCGCTCTGCACGCTTCAAACCTTACCACAATGTTGTTCTCATTATCAGTATCTTTGGATACAGTAGCAACTCCAAGATAAGCATAGCAGCAAAAGTCAAAAGCTGTTTACGAACTACCAGGTAAAAGACGGTGTTTTGAGTGGCATGTATGTTATTCGGCCATTGAAAGTGTCTCGATACAGGTTCAGAATGCAGGTTTTGTTATGGAAATCTTATTTAACAAAAAATTTCGGCGCGCTTCGCGCGCATGCGTCACGGTTTCCATTCCATCTCGTGACCATTATGAAGGTAATTTTATGGTACCGGTACTATTTGATTACAACAATTTAAAAAGAAAAAACGGACATTCATCTCCAAACATCTCTAGGGGCCTTGCATCAATATATGATATTTCAGTCTAATTTGTAGCATGATGTGGAAGGTTGGAACTTGAAAGGACGAATTTGCCGCAATACATTTTTCTGAATTTTTTACCGAGCGCTTCGCGCGCAGCCACTATCGGTATAGATGGTGATCGTAAATACACTTGCGACTAAAAAGCAGCCTGAAACGCACTTGTTAATCCTTCAACCCTTTTGCTATACCTATCAGGGAGGTCTAATATCCCCTTCCTGCACTTCTCCCTCCCGCCCATTCCCCATTGCTGGAATCTGTTCGTCTGAATTTTCGTCGGTTCAAAATTAATAAAAATACGATAGTTGTAAAGTGTTCGGCATCATACTCTATATAATCATTTGGATGTCAGGTAATAAGCATTCAGTGGCTCATTTAGGGGAGACATTGGGCAATGGGCCCCTCACTGATGCCGGTTTTTTAGTACCTAAAATACGTGAAAAATTTAACAGAAAATTCATCATAAAAGGTAGCGTATGTAGCACCAGATTGCAAAACACCCAATTTTTCAAAAATTTCAAAGGGGAGGGGGACACCTCTTCCCCTTAAACTCCTCCCCACTCAGGCGGTAATAACACAACATGCTGCATGCCAACCCGTTAGGACGCCACTTTAAGCATTATATGTCGTTGCCTCATTTCATGTAATTGTTTCAGAGCTTCCGAGAGGCCCTATACAGGCATCTGCCGCCTTAGATATCTTATAATGCAAAATGAAGCAAAAAGGAAAAATTGGGTTGTAGTCAAAGAATGTTTCTGTGGACTCCACGTACGTATTTGGGAGTAAAAGACTATCGCAAATAGAAGGCAGTAAAGTAGCAAATGAGAGGGGGCTTCAGGAGTTTTGTTGACAACGTATTCTTCCCTTAGACAGCATAGTCTCCTCTTTCACCTAGCCCAACCAAAAATTAGAATTCACTAAATTATGGACATTTTCCAGGCATATATATTCAGCCCCATAAATATCCTAAATGTAGCACCATTTTGCATCTAATGAACCTTTGACCCCTGCCCCAGGACTCACGGGACCTTTATGTATTAAGAAAGGAAGAATCCCCATTGCTGCACACAAAAACGCAGGGCACGAGAGAAAGGGGCAATTTACGCAAACATAGGATTTTAACTGAGGTAGCATTATCGCCATCATCGGTGGTGCCCTCCCCCCCCCCCCATCACCAAAGTCTGGCGGCGGCACTGGCGTAAGCTACACGCCAACCAGTGATGGCGCTTTACTTAGATTGTGTCAAGGATTCAATAATTACTTGGACCCCCCCCCCCTTTTTTTTTTGAAAAATTCTGGATCCGCCCATGAATCACCAGGGTTGAGTTGCTTAAGTTTTACGAAAGGATCAAACACGAGAAAATTACTTAAACGATTCATGCTTGTGGAATGTCAAGTGTGAACGAATACAACAATGACAATGGAATACTGTTGTTCTTACTTCATTGTCGTGCCGCATGGAATTACATTTGTTTCGTTACTGTTTCGTGATTCCTTCAAAACTGATCTCCTTCCGCCAGCAGCATGCGCTGCGAACTTCACATTACCACAATATTGGTCAATGCATGATAAACTGAGCTACCAAACGAAAAAGTCCATTCCTAAAGCGAAACATATGGTTGTCCGTCAAAAACAAGGCCATTATTGAGCAGTAGGTTTATTTATAACATTCCGACCAGACATTGGCTGACATTGAGTTATCGACTAATGAATAGATGAATAAATAATGAATAAATAAATTCCCCCTCCCCTCCCTCAAAAAATATTTTGCTCTAATTTATTGTATGAATGATATTCACGTTCACAATCTGTTGATTCCCCGTGCTTAAGTCACCTCGAAATACAGGGCCTACGATGTACGCAAAGTATAAACATAGCCTATAGTAGAGATTTAGAGTGTATGCAACATGCAGTCAAAGTTGCAGTGTCGTATATTCCTGGCTTCGCATGAAATCAGTACAGGAAGATTTTTCAATGAAAGATCTCCAACATGTAGTATACAGATTCCTGTGTTTTTTACCCTTGGAAACACATCTTTTTCATGGGTCAAAACGTAAGAATTTAAAAGGCAAACTTGGTTGAATAATGAAAAATTTTTATGAAGTATTAAGTAAGAAATATCGGTAAGGCAGCGTCGGGCGATACCGATACTGGACGAATATCAGCCGATACCGATATTGAATACCGTTGATCGGTCCAACACTATTTATGTTTGTTGTGTACGGCAATAATACGTTAAGTACCCCTGTATTAAAAGATACCTACCGATCTCTGAAAAACGAGTATGTAACTGCCATTACCCAGACGGTCGTCCCAAATTATTAAATGAAGTAGCCTACTTTAAGAAAACAAAACTATTATCATTAAGTATTTCTTTCGTGAAAATGGTGAATTTATTTATTCATTATTTACTCATCTATTCATTAGTCGATAACTCAATGTCAGTCAGTGTCTGGTTGGAATCTTATAAACAAACCTCCGTGAGTAATTGTTTGGGGTACTTATCCTCGGATGTAGTCGTCCTCGGGTTTTCCTTTTTTTTTTGTCCCGTGGTAGTTTTCCGGGTGGTATTTGACCGGGTGTTATAAGACCGAGGGTGGATGTCGGGGTGGGTATTTGTCCAGGGTGTATTCTTCTGGGGTATTTGTCAGGGGATAAATGACCGGCAAACCCTTTGCGATCTGATTAGCTCGAAACTAAGGGATGGTCTACCATAGACTAAAATATCAATGAGACGGAACCCTCATACCTGAAATAGCACCTTCCTCCATATAATTTGGTTTAATTACACTCAGATCTGCAGATAATAGGATTTAAGTTTCAGATACGTTAGAGTTCAAAGCTAATGTCAGTGGTATTGTCAAGGAGGATGTAGGCTGGAAGCATGTGGACACACGTACCTAATATCTAAAGATAGCATAACTATATACCAATTAGAAAAAAGAATCGTTGTTCCAAATTTCTATTACAAAGAGCTGATAGGCCACTGTCACGGATTCTCTTATTCAAAGAGTTCTCTTTCTTAAATTGATTTTCTGCAAGGCTTCAAATAACCCTTTATTAGATATAAAATATTAAGATTGCGAGTGGAAGGGAGAGGGTGTGTTAAACGAGCGCTCAGTAACATACGGGGGGTATTTAAAGATTTATCTGAATTTTCCGTAAGTTTAAATACCTTAAAGCTTTCAAGTGGAGCTTTGCCCTTCTGGATTCTGAATTGGGCGGAACCACACACACATCCCCAGAGCGGCTTAAGAGCTTTTCCCTTCAAGGAGAAGTAATGTACTTGACGTAATTTTTACAATCATAAATACCAACATACAATTTTGTCCAGATCGGAATTTCCCTGACTACCTATGGCAAATCACCTTTTATTTCATATAAGTACACCGCATGTTCAACGCAGGGCATTTTGGGGATGACATGTAATATGCATTTTTTTTGTTGTGAAGCATCGCAAAGGTGTTTTTGAGGGAAGCAGCGGAAGTCCCATGTGTTAAGAAAGAAACAGTAAGGAAGACCGCTTAAATCAACAGAAACATTTTAAGGAAAGTAAACTATTCTATTGCCATAACGCTTTTAGCATGGTAATGGGCCATAAGCGAAAGTGCTCTGCATTCTGCAGGAGTACCCTCATGATTCTTTCTAAAGACGTTAAAATACAGTAATAATTCAGTTGCAATTTTAAGTTTTCCGTGGAAAACAACAAGGACTATTCTTTAAGTTTCTTTTACAGCCACTACGACCCATTTGAATTAGATCAAGTGTTATTTCAGCAACTGCTTATGCAACCAGATGGTCGTTACAACAGATATGAAACTGAAAATGTAACGTTACATTTCTAAAGAGGGCAATAGAGTAAACATCGGTGTTGCATATTTCATTGTAAGAACACAGCGGTTTCAAATTCAAAGATCTATTTACATAAGCCGTCGATTTTTCAGTAGCTTCTCTTTCTTTTTCAAGGGTATATTATACAAAGAAAGGTTTATTTTACAACAAATGGCATTTCAAAACCAATCACACTAGCTGTAAACAATTCCATGTGTATCCCGAATTCATCCATCATACGGCACCCGGTATTTCCACAAGATTTTTTTTTCATAAAGTTCCAAAGTTCATCGACTAATTAAAGTGATCGGCTAACAATTTACTTTGTAATGGAAACAAGTTGAAGGGTTATAAAAATTTGCCACATCTCTGTCTTTTTCATTGAGATTACAGAAGCAGTTTTCAATCATGATAAATACCAATAGCTTACGGTGAAAAAATAAAACAAGTCATAAGCTTACTTGAACAACAGAGGCATGAAACAAAATAGACCGGGCACATGCACTCGTAACAATGCAAGGTTCTGATTTGACATATGGCTATTTTTGAACCGAAACAACTCAATTATTTCAACTATTTTGGGTTAGGAACCCGTTTGGCCAGTCTGACGTCAACTTTAAACAGGACGTGTTTAGAGTGTAAGTTTTTGGTAAAATCATTTGGAGATTCTGTTACTGCAGGTTTTTATTTACAATGTGTTGTTTTACGGTCAAATGTTAATGATGACATTTAAAGTCTCTGGTGGGGGAACCTGACATATTGACTGTTGCCAGGTTTGTTTATTTTCATACTAATGGCTTTGAGTAACATATCGACGGACAAGTTGTGCGAACAAAAGAAAGCAGGCAAAGGTAATCCGTGGAGATCTCTGACAATAAAGTTAGTTTTAGTTATCCAGTAAAGAATATAGTAATTAAAATTTATATTGTCCTGCTGAGGATCTATTAAAATGACGAACTTTTCTTTCTTGGTTCGCTTGATTGAGCATCTGAATCATTCTGTCTATTGCAGCCTTCACATTGTAATGTTTTCCAAAACAGCGGTTTGACCCCCGTAAACACTTAAATGTTGAAACAATATCAGGAAAAAATTTGCACTAATGTCGCGAAACCATGAATCCACAATGTTAAAATGTATTATTGATTAGCTAGAAAAGTAGGGAAATGTTTTCCTGCTAGTCCCCTCACAACAACACAAAGGCATTAGTTTGGCATTTCTACAATGTCAAAAAAATTGTAAAACTGTTTGAAGAATGTTCATGTGATGCTATATTAATATTATTTGAAAATGTTTTTGAACCTTTAAAACTTCAATATGAGAAAAATGTTGACATATTTACTAATGTTTAAAAACCTGAATCATTTCAAAAATGTTAAAATGCTGAGTTGCTAAAAAAGCGGGAAAACGTCTTCCTCGTGGTCTCCTGAAAGAACAAATGAGTTTTGATTAGTATGACATTATTACAATGTAAAAAGTGTGACAACTGTTTGAAAGATGTTCAAGTAATGTAATATCAAAATGTTTTAAAAATAATTTTGAAACATTAAAATCAATATCAGAAAAATGTGTGTTATTATTGTTAAAACCTGAATCAATTATGTTTTTAAAAAATTAGATGTTGAGTTGCTGGGAAAGCGGGGAAACGTTTTTCTAATGGTCTCTTACAACAACATAGGGACATTAGTACGACATCTGTACAATATAAAAGGAAATATATTTTAACTGTTTGAAACTGTTCCGGTAATGTTAAACTGAGACTGCTTAAATTTATTTTTCAACACTCAAAAAGTCAATATCAGGAAATGTTTACACTTACATTGTTAAAACATAAATCAACTATGTTTTTAAGATATTAAATTCAGTTTCAATGAGAAATGCATGTTTGGTTATAGTCTCACCGCAATAGAATAAACTTTACATCAAAACATTTTTAAAACATCAAGAAAGTTGATTTTGACTTTTGATAAAAATTATCCCATTATTGTTAAATGATTTTGTGCTATAAGTTGAAATGCAATACCTGTGATACATGTCTAAATACTGTACTAGTTTGCAAAATTATTAATGACATGTCAAACTGTGTTAAGGTAAGTGTTATTACTTCTTTTTCTAGCTCAGTAGTTTCTATGAGCAATGCATGTCATATTTTTCATCGCAATAGAATAAACTTTTCATCAAAATGTTTTAAAACATCAAGAAAACGATTTTGATTTGCCTTTTTTCATTATCCCATTGGTATTAGTTTGGCCTGTTTCCCTCAGTTGAGAAACAGTTCTAGTACACGCCTAATATGAAACATGTAGGCAGCTTTAACTTCTGGCGACCGCTGCATGGTTTGGGGTCTTCATTTTACATGAAATGGTGGTGATATGTGAATAATATTTTTTCCATATCAAAGAACACATTGGATGTAATGTGTTTGAAGAGCATAAAGAGAACATTTTTATTTTTGGGTAACATTCTAATATCGTTTTAATTACGTCATTGTATTATCAATAACATATTGGCTGGGTGACAATATAACAATGACATGGGAATGTTGTCCAAATCTGAGGTTCTTCTGAATATTTTTGGTGTGTATATCAATTAGCTTAAAATATATGTTAAATGTTTTAGAAAACGTTAAGGAAAATCTTTTAAAAATATTAGTAGAACCTTTTATTATCTTTGTATGACATTTTTGAAATTTTATAAAAACGTTTTTACGAAATATGACTCTCTGAAACACGTTCTCTACACAAACTCTACAATGAATTTAGAATGTTATAAAAACGTTTGTGTTTGCTTGGACCTATTTTATGAAAAACATTTGTAGACGTTCACAGAACATGTATATTAATCGGATGTGTAATGATTATGATGATATCGAAGGAATCTATTTGCGCAGTGGTTTCAACGATTAGTGAATTTTCACTCATAGTCTCCACCGCAGTAGAATAAACTCACCTCAAAACATTTTTGAAACATCAGAAACCGGTTTTACTTTTCATATAACATAACCCCGTTCTTTGTTATATGTTCCTGTGGTAAGTTTAAACGTAATTCCTGTATTAAAATCGTATTTGCAAGCAAAAGTATATCTGACGTGTGAAAACAACGACGAAACTGTAAAAGATGTTGTGGCTCTTTTGTGGTATAAATGCATTTTATATGTCTAAATGCTTCAATATTTTACAGCATCATGGCAAATGTGTGACAAAATTTGTAAAATTTCTAGAAAAGGTTGCAGTTTAAGACGACACATAATGATAATAATGATGATGTTATTTGTGTCTTTTGTGTTTAGTTCAGAGATTATTTGAAAAGAACATTTCCGTGGTCTGTAGGTAATTTAAACGTATGGTGATCGATGATTTGTTTTCTCTATGTTTCATGAAAGATTGGTTAAGCATGAATAACGTTTTGTCAATATCAAAGAATATGTTACCCCAAGCATATTTTCAAAGCATCAAAATAACTTTTTTATTTTTTCGGAAAACATTTAAATACTGTTTTAATAACGTCCATTGCATTATCGATAACAACCTGCGAAATAAACTTCGATTTCCTCACAACACTTATTTGCTGGGTACTTATAATACGGTAGCATGGAACGTTTGTTCAAACTTACCATTCTTTTGGAATAGGTTCTTTTTTGTTAAATAATGTACTTCAAACATTTGTCAGTCATTTTTAAAACATGTTAAATATAAAGCATTATAAAATCATTTGTACAACATTTTAACATTTTTACATGACCTTTTAGATTGTCAATAAATTAAAATTACAAATTTTTTTCTTTAACATTTCCAACATCAATTCGGAATGTTATGAAAAGGTTATGTGTTTGCTGGGACAAACCGGAAAACTAGCATTTTCCTGATTGTTATTCTTAATTAATATCCGTGCACAACATTGTAAAGTTACCCATTCCCTATTAAAATTGCTATTATAATCATTTAATCCTACTAGGAACAACGTAATTACAATGTTTGAAGGAGATATGAGTTTGGTATTATTATGTATTTATTTTTGTTTCAATCGTTTATATACGGCATATGTTCAGAAGTCGTTATACCCCTATGCTCACAAACGTCTTCCATATGATTACTAAGTATGCAACCAAAGACTCCCTGAGCATTCAAATGAAGTCTGCATGAACGTGACTCACAATCTGCACTATTCGTTTCAATACACTTTAACAACATGCTTTTTTCGGACGGATAAAATACTCTTCCATCAAAATAAATGCCGAGTTCTTGTAGAGCAGAAAGACAATTGAAACGCTGAAAGAATGAGAATTCTTTTTCGAACATAACTTACAAACAGACTATTCATGGAATGTTATATTCTTTATTGTAGATGGTATTTTATTTATTCTAATTGTCCACAGATTATCATGAGCCTAATGTTTGATTTTAATTTTAATTGTCAGTTCTCTCGTTTGTATTACACTGAAGAAAGCACCTAGAAAGAAGCGGCTTTTACAAGCCACAAAACAGCTTTAAATGTCTAGATGATTGTGTTCCTTTTCTATCGTGATTTTTTTTACATTCCACTGTGGTGTATGGAATAGCAATTGGATAATATCTACAATGCATTTACTTCGATAGTCACTATGCCTTCTTAATAATTGTTTGCAGAACTTGTAAAAACTGAAATAAATGAAGAGGAGCCTTTTCGAAGCCTAAAAAATCATGACCTTATAGAAACAATCAAAATAGAGAACAGAAGCTTCTGCTGTATCAATTAGAACCAACCTTTGATGTTAACGTTATAGATGACTACATCAATAGATCCCAAATTGCACATATAAGTACCCTCATTTTTGAGTGTCACATAGCTTATCCAAAGAGAAAAATTTTCGTGAACACCGTATTGAGTTACACTATAATTTCCCACTATTATTCTGTTTACTGCTATCCATTTTCCCATGAAATACCAGTAGTTGAGCTGTCCTGTTTCACCAGGGCAATCCAAAACAAGAAAATCATTTTCTAAAGTATAAAGAATAACTGTTGACGTTTGATTGTTTGCTGTAAAATGTGTAGATGCTAAGCCAAGAGCTCCTACCAGTAAAAGAAATTTGAGAAAGTCAGTACACTGCATTTTTTCCGTTAGAGTTGCACAGAAAAATGCTTGACCAATCTACTTGCAAGGTAGTAGAAGTACTTAAAAATGTTCCCAAAACGTACTCTTGTCGAAAAAAGGCCGTGGCCGGCTCGACTTGAACCAATTGGTTGTAAACTGGGCCGTTAAACCTCATCTAACTAACTAACTAACTTGTCGAAAGAGACAAGTGGCTGTTTGCACGATGCACATTTCTAATATGGACTGTCATAAGGAAGCCTTGAGTCGACGTTTTGATTTTCGATTCCAATTAATATAAACTTTACTCTGAATTCTTTGGTTGAAGTGCTTCCACTCGCGAACTAAATGTCACTGTAATTTGACGTGATTAAAAAATGTGTGGGCGCACTTTTTTGTTATTAATTCAAATTTGAAAAACATTTAAGGCCGCCACATTCTCGTTTTAGAGATTTTTTTTACCTTATTATGTACTTTGCGTTTAACATATGCTTCTAGCATATAAAAAATATGTATGTTCGAACATACTGTAAAGTCGAAAACGTTTTGCCTTCGTTAAGGGTTTTGTCAGTTTGATTAAGAAGGTTAAATGGAGTTAGTGTTGGTGGATTTTACGTCAGAAGTTGGTCTGTTAATAAGTATGGTTTCATCTACTGAATCAGTGTTGGGATCGACCACTCCTGCATTATCATTACAGATATTAATGCCACTCACGCGCACCCAGACGCACGTTGCATGACATGATGATAAAATTGAAGCAGATAAACATGTGTACACTTTCAGTATTATTAAATACAAAGTGAGTTGTATGATATATTTTTAGGTCACATTGATATGAGCACTTCAGTTCTTTTTTTTTTTCGATTGTCTTATAATACCAAAAATATTTTTTCATATGCAACGCTGATATGCACAATCATTTAATCCGTGGAACATTCTGGAACAATTTGAGATAGTATCAGAAATGCATCCGTAAACTTGGTGTAAATAGTGTATTAACAGGCCATACTGCTAAACAGCAACCAATAAACCTGAGTAGATTGTGGTAATTTGAGTATTACGATTTTTCAAACTTCAGTAATTGCTCAAAACACCAATATAAACACAGGGCTGGTCACACGATTGAGGGATTATTATTATGAAGACTAATTTTCAGGTAGAGAAATCTATTCCTTCCAGGTCTACATTTTACTTTCCTGTTTATACTACAGCAAATAACACCGCTATTTTCTGTTTCATTTACCGTTAAATGTCGTCTTGTAAAAATATCTCATAGGGTGAGTCTTGTTATACGGATGTTTATCATCTAAAGGATCTAAAGCTTTAATGGCTTTTCAATGGCTGTCTTGCTTTTCCTTAAAAGAGTAATAAAAGGCAAATTTGTGAAACTTGGAAAATGAATCAATTTGTAACAAAGCCCACATCTTTGGCAATTTATTTGTCCAAGAGCATTTTATTTAACCTAAAATAAACCATTTCGAGCTAGGATTTCCAGCACTAGTCTAACAATATAAATTTACCGACATTCATAAAGTCCCAGCGGTTGCCGACGTACTTTCTGCAAAGTAAACGATGGGGTATTAAAAGACCACCATGCTCAAGTTTTATTACATACCTTTGAAACAAAATAAATTTGAAACATAAAGAGTAAGCAAATGCTTTGAGGCATAAAATGTATATACAGCATGCATAAAGTTGACGTCTTTTCAAAATGGCCATCATATTCATTTGTCGTAATATTTCTTATCCATTTGAAGTACTCATGTATGGTACTATCTTTTGCGCAAAGCTTGAATTCAATACATGCTCTGTAAATGGCCGTTATTTAGTTTTTTTTTTTTTTTTTAGTTTGTTTTTTTCTTGTGGAGGGCGACGACTGTGGCATAGCACGGGGTATGCCAAGGACTGGTACCCAGAGCCGACCTTCCCTTTCTTGGTACGCAATTTGGCCGGACACCACTATTTGTTACGTACCATAGGTCTATATATACAGAGGAAATGAGTTGTACGTAGTTCATCAGGCTTTGACATGAACTTTCTTTATTATGACAATAGTGCATGAGGCC
>WURT03122431.1:0-11735 GCA_009936505.3 Holothuria glaberrima | reverse complement strand
AAAGTGAAGAACTTTACATTTATCAGCATTAAAAGACATCTGCCAAGTCTGAGACCATGTAAATAACCTAAGTCCATATGCAACAGTGAAGCATCCCTCTCATCCTTTACTTTTCTATAGAGCTTAGTGTCATTAGCAAACTTACTTATACTAGATGTGAGAGCTATCAATATCATGATGAAAATGAAGAAAACAACTGGGCCAAGAACAGACCCCTGTGGTACCCCACTTGTGACTTCTTTCCATGGTGAGAAATTACCATTGACAAAAACCCTCTGAGACCTACATGCAGCCAAGAATTGATCCAATCAGCACACCTCCCCTGGATACCTAACTGATGCAGTTCCACCATAAGTCTACCTAATGGTACTTTATCAAATGCCTTCTGAAAATCAAGGTAGATGACATCAATACTATTACCAGAATCAAGAGACAGAGAAACGTCAAAAAAGCTCAGTATATTAGTGATGCAAGACCTGTTAGGCAGGAAACCATGCTGAGACAGATTCAGTAAACCATTATATCTAAAAGATAACATAATCCTTGACCACAGATTCCATGACTTTACAAACTACACTGGTTAAACGCATGGGCGTGGATCATGGGGGACGGGGGACGCGTCCACCTCACTTTTTTGGAAGGGGGGGACATCGCCGAAAAGTATCCCCCCACTTTTTTAAAAAAAGATGAAAATTAAAACTGTGATTACGAATTGACACTACATATTAAAAGCTAAATTTCGCCCAAATATGGCACCATTTGCCATTTAGACACCTTCCAATTTCATTTTTTCTTCAACACCCCTCCCCTTAGACCCCTCCCCCCAGGACAGCGATTGATATATGGTGAAAAGTCTAACAATTTACTATTCACTTACTTCACCAAGTGTAGTTCTGATTTACCTCAAGGACTGAGTAAAAAGTTCACTTAAGCAAGCAAAATAAAAAAAAAAACTTCCTAAAAAAGTAGAAATTCTCGGTGATATATTCAATTCAAATTTAACACCAAATGTAGCACCATTTTGCATCTAGCCCACCTTACCTGAGCAAAAATTTTGCAAGGGAGGGGGATACCCCTCACCTTAGACTCCTCCCCCAAGACATCGATTCGCAAATAGTGAAAAGTCCCCCCCCCACACTTTTGGAGATGGATCCACACCCTTGTCTTCTACCCTTACCTCCACTGCTTCTCTGCCTATGGTCAAATGATCACGATGTTTCTTCGTCCATGACTGAACAATTCAGGTAGTGCAAAGTAAAAGTACTTACACACTAATGGTAGGGTCACGAATGAGTGTCCTACGCTCCATTGGTTACGATGCAGAAGTCGCCAGGAAGGTAACGTCCACTTTATGATGCAACATGTCTCATGTCTGTTGTTGAAATAAAAGACCTGTCTGGGTTTGTCTCATATTCAAAATGCCAGCATAATGTGTTGACAAATAAATTGATTGACATGCTGGGGATCGAGAGGTAACCAGCCTCCCCAGCAAATAAACTGAGGGACCATACCTATCCCCTTCCCGTAACGCTACCCTCGATTGCCACTTTCCATATGTCTTGGTTTCATTCGTCGTAGGTTTTACTTGCAATGGACGATACAGGTCAGTTACAGCCTCACCACTACCAGGTCCGCAACAACGAAGAGATGAGCCCGTTAGATATCGCTGAACGACGGCAAACACGCGATAGACAAGAAATCATTGCCTTCATACAGACACACGGTAAGAACAAGGAAAATGCAAGGAAATAGGCGCGGATTTGGGGTCCAGGGGTCCGGACCCCCTGCTCTTGGCTGCCAAAAAATTTTCAACCATTTTTTCCTCTATTAAGAGAAACTTGGCAAAAGAAGCCTAAAAATCTACATTTTCAGACCAAAAAGGGTCCAAATTGAGGTGTTCATTCATCCCTACATCCCACCAGTTTGAATTGTAGCTTAAAACATGCGCCAACGAACTGTCTCCGTGAGACCGAGTAATTTCAAATGCTGTAGAGGTGTATAGCCAGTATTTCCACTCTTCCTGAAATTACCCGAAATTCGACAAATTTTGGTGCTGTTCGGGAAATTTTCTGGAAAGACGGAGAATAATTCCGAGAAATATCGGGAAATCCTGAAATTGGAAGAAGTATCACCAGCACTGGCGTACACGGGGGGGGACATTGGGTCATGCCCCCCTCACTTATGCCGATCTTTCTTTTTTTTTAGTTCCTAAAAATACGTAAATTTTTTAACGCGAATTTTACTTAAAAAGGTAGTATATGTGGCACCAGATTGCAGGTAAGGACACGTAATTTTTCAAAAATTTTCACTTAGCCCCAGGCCGGCGATCACACAACATACTGCATTGCCCCCCTTGAGAGAAATTCTGGGTACGCCACTGTTCACCTGATTGTATCCGAGGGTAGTTAATTATCCAACACTCAGATTCCCCCCCCCCCCGGAAAAATTCTGGATCCGCCCCTGGGAAATATTAACATGATGAGATTGCCTTGGCACTGGTTGCCTTTCGGTCATCCGCATAGCTTTAGCGGGCGTGGGGTTCTGTAGATGGATATGTTGGTCACGTGTCTCCATGTACTTGAAAATGGTGAAAGTACACTCAGAGTAAATCAGATGTCTCCATACACTGTATCAGGAAATTGAACTGAAATTTAGAAAGTGCCTTCATTCCTTTTACTTTACAGACTCCATTCCAAACAACATTCTCAATTAAATTCAAAACTTACGTCATTTAAGTAGGTAAAGCTTACTAATCTACTTATTTGTTAACATTTTTCTCCAACATTTTTGATCGGAAAGAATCGTTTACAGAGGAATATGACTGAACAGCTGTAGGTGACTAATGTTAGATTGACTTGTTTTGGTATCTTCAACTGGTCAAGAGGAGAGAGAAATTTCTCTCACGAACCGTCTTTTGTGCCCGCAGGCAGGAGAACGACGAAAGCCAAAATGCACTTTAACAAACTCGTTGTGCCCTTTAAGGGTCTGTTGCATTACGCTAGGAGTCCCCGCCGTAATGATTTATAGTTTATATACCCTCACTGGTCAAAGATAACTCACGAGCACTAACGTAAAGGTTGTGTGAAATGAAAATTACATAGCTGGATATTTGATGTAAAAAGCATTAAATATCCAGAAAATCGCCGCAATTCTCGTTAAAATCCATCAAATATTGACTATTTTACAGGGTAATTTCTATTTCACACTTGTATTATGAATAAACATGAGCTAAATATGCAAATATGTGACATCATGAGATGGATATACCATATATGGCTCACGTTAGCCTTTGTGTTTTCAACCTTAATTTCAAGGACACTGGTAGCGTTGTTATTCACCGAGGGGTTAATTATGAAAGTTTAAATTTTTCCCGTCAGAAACATTGATATCACACAACAAACTGTAAATTATCTGATCAGTAAATAAGAGATAATTTATATAGGTTTAACAAAAGAAATCTTAACACTGTGCAACACTCCACATCATTATTTTTGCATAGGCAATGAGTTTCTTCAGAAGCCATCAAACTTTGAAGACGTATATTTTGAGAACGGTAAAAGATATTGAGATAATTCCAACAGATCTCTCATTGGAGAACTTAATTAAACAGCTCTTTTTGGTGGCATGTCACACGACCTTTAACGATACATGACGTTACGTAGTGTAGCCCGTTGTTTTGATAGATCAGATTACGCTGCTTTAAAATTACAGTGAACTGTGTAGAATATGACCTTCATTAAATTGAAGACGTTATAATTTCGCCCAAACATATTTAGGAGTATGATCATGTCTAATTACGATTGGTTACTGTACTTTGACATTAATGCTTCTCTTTGGTTGGTATGATGATGACTTGTGCAGTCAGTTGTGTTCCCAATTGCTGAAACACATTAGCATGTAGATATGGCCATGAGCAATTAAACCTCAGTGATGTATCTTTGAGGTTTGGAAGCTGTACCAGGCAGGAGGAGGGGCTAGAGGTAAAATTAGTAAGACGAAGTTTACGGTGTAGGGTCATATTGTAGGGACTTTAAACTTAGCTATCGCAGGCTGAACGAAGCCTTTCAGTATATAGAAGGATCTCAAAGCAAACTTAGTTTTATCTTGGAAGAGATAATTGACCATTTTGATCCCTTGTCGAAGGTGAAAGGAATCTATGAAATCAGTGTGTGTTTGTGTGTGCGTGTGTGTATGTATGCAGGAACTTCATAATACTACCACACTGTGTCTGAAAAAGAAATTGAAAGTATGACTTGTTATTTAACAAGAAGTCCCTGGTGTATGTGTGTATGTATGTGTGTTTGTGACGCTTATCTTGGAAACACGATATATCTCAAGATAGCAATGATGATCACTTTCATTCTTGGTATATAAATTTATCATATTGAGAGAAAGAACGCTATTATTTTCAGTGGAGGTCAGTTGAGGTCACCAGAGGTCAAAAACCAAAAACTTTGAAAAAACTGCAAGATATTTCATAACAGGCATGATGGATATTTTTCATACTTGGTATATAAATTTGTCACATTAAGAGAAAGAAAGAACTCTGTGGATTTGTTGGCGGTCGAATGTCATCTGAGGTCATCAGAGGTGAAACGACAAAAACCTCGTAAACTAAATAGACGGTGGGCGGTACCTTCAAATTTGTGCCAGGCGTTTCGTGACCACCGAAAAGTTAAGGCTGAATTTTGAACCGTTCCAAAGATAAAATTTTAGAGGATGACATTTATTTACAAGCATAACTGCTACAGAAATATTTCTTATTTTAATTACCTAATTGTGTGTGTAAAAGATGCTGTGACAATAGCATGATAAGAAATATCTTACGTATTACGACTGCTTGGACGGCGTAGTGGAAAGATAAACGGTGTCTCACTCAGACGGCCGGGGTTCGGTTTTTTTTTTCATTATTCAATTTTAGTGACGTTCAAAGGTCAGCAGAGGTCAAATTGTGAAAACGTCGTAAAATGATACAGTCAAGAAGGATAAATTCGAGGGATAAACCGAAGTGCAACAAATCATCCAGTTTCGGCAAGGAATCGCTAAGCCTTTGGGCTTTCTTGTTAAGTATAAGTTTAACCATGGGTAACGGGGTAGGACTCGGCTGTACTACGAAAAACTAATATGAACACATAAGGTTCTTCAAATAACGAATATCGAGTTTATCTCACTGAGATATTTCCCTAATAGCAAATTTTGTCTACGCTCCGATATGTTAAATGAAAATGTGTACCGGGTATATTAACTATGGTTATAGTCACGTTCTTTGAAAGCCATTCATTAACACGGGTAACTCTTAGTCTACAAGAGGACGGAGACACCGGGGTAACTGCTCCGTGAGCCCTATTTAGGGGTGGAACCAAGCGGAGGACAAGGGGAACGCTGCCCCTCCCCCTTTAGAGAAAATTTTCCAGTTTCCTTCGGGAGCCTTACCAGGTGTGATGAAGAAGGTTGGCTCAATGGCGACATAGTCGCCCAAAACAATTTGTTTTTGCGTTAAGACCCTCGGGCAAATTCTTGGATGAAACCCCCAAATCTTCATATTTTCTTCAGCAGAAAACCCAAGTTCTCCAGTTTTCTTCCAGTTTTTTCTTTCTGCTGGACCGCGTCAGGCAAATCTTGACGCTACCATGCCATGGCCCTGGCCCTGTCGTCATGGAGGGCCCCGTTGACATTGAAATTGTTTTTAAAATTTTCACAATTCAAACTAGGGTCCTAAACATAAAAATTTGCCACCATATGATGATAGTTCTGTCTTTCGGTACTATGGGAATGCTACGATACCGTATGAAATACTGATTACCGACTATATAGGAGTAAATTGGCAGACCTTAACATGAAATGACTTCTGCTGTCATACGTGTATCCCTCCCAACCAGAAAAATGGTAAATTTTCCTCTTTTATTTGGTCAGATTTCCTTACATTCAGATTTCAAACTCAACTCCTGCTACAGTGTACCAGAGACGCCACTTTACCACAAACAGAACATGTCCACAGTTTAATTGTCATTAATGCTATATGTGTCGCTTTTGTAATTTAATAAGTTTCCTAGTCTTAAGCCACGATGCTATGGAGAGTTTAAAGGTAAAAATGTAGCTTTAATGTTAGCTTTGGCAGAATTTTGCAAAAAGTCCATTGTCAACTCCTCCTTAACCATACGTCATCAAATTCAAATTTGGTGCAGGACATGCACCTGACCATAAAAATTCGTTGGTGTCATATGTCGAAACTTGAAATGAGCCAAAATTGTATCTAACCATTATCTGCATAGCAGTATGCCAGAAAAATTATAAAACCGCGTAAAATGCAGAGAGAGATGAGAACGACATTTTTAAACGGTATCGCCTATTTTACTTGCTTAAGTTCAAAATCGAAGTTTCAATGACCTAAAAGTAGCCTTTTGTCATGATTTGCTCATCAGTATGTTGGGAAAATTCTTTAACCCCAAGGTGTTTGAGAATATGGGGAAGATGACATTTGCATCTCCAAAATTTGACCTCTTCTTGTAAACTTTAGTACAATTGAAGTGTCTGCCGTATGGTGTAAGATCTTGCATTGGTAAAGAATAGCAGACTAACACCACTTGCCCCGGTTCCATTGGAATGTGTCGATGACGCTGGCTGTAAAATGTAAACATTTTATCTTTTGTATAAGAGTAAACACCGGACTCGTCATTTAGTGTTTCTTTCGATTTACATTGATTCTCCGTTAGTAACTTCCAAGAAGAAATAGTATCACAATCGGTAACCTTAAGATAGACTTTGATTGACGTAATAAACAAACACGTATGGCTGGTGATAATTGACTGAGGTATGCACGAAAGCCATACTCCTCACAACTACTACTGTTGTCACACTTCAATAACACTAACGTATTTACGGTGATATCATTCTGCATATGGAATGTCTCGTTAGTAACGATTATAACTGAAAAGTAAGCTTCACAAAGACACGTATCTCCCAAAAACAGTTTACGGTTTGGAGCAACATGTGGGTACTTTAATGTATGCAGATTCGAGTTATATCTTCATATACTTAATCCATTCTGAGTTGGTCATTTGGGGCAATTACTATGGCAGTTTAGTGTAAAGTGAGGGCGTTGTAGTCTACATTAGTAGAGACTCTGCATTAGTACACTGTTGTAGACAGAACAGACAGCTTAGGTTACATGAGTTGTGGCTTAGCTAGGGGGGGCGATCTCCCCGCACAAAGCTTTCAACGTCTCTGTCGGATTTTTTTGCATCTTAGTTAAAATTCCTCTGACAATACTTGGTCGCCAATGTGTGTGTGTGTGTAAGGGGGGTGGGGGTAACCTCAGTCTGTGTTCTTCCCTGAACTCCTAAACTCCGGCAGGCCCATCCACGGGGAAGGTGCAAGTGGTTCGGACGAACCACCTTTTGAGAACAAGTAACATCCCTGCCCTCCCAAATCGAACCACATTTCGAAGTATGGCAGTGGTTTGTCATCGTGTATTTATCCCTACTGGAATTAATGCACACGTTGCCTGAAAATTAAACATCTACCATATGAAAATTAGTTCTCATGTTATCATAATACGCATAACTAAGTCATAAATAGTGCCAAACTCTCAAATTTTTCCGCTCGCTTGAAGCGCGATATTACTGATCCAAATTTCTTCGGCCATGTACAAAGTGAGGTTATTTGTGTACATTTGCTCTTTCCTGCAAACCTTTTGCACTGCTGTGGCTAATGCAAAAATGGCAGTCTTTGTAATGATACAGTGGGTAAAATTTAAGCTGAACATTGACATTGTTTAAGTAAATTAAATTTTAACTTCGCAGAACATTTCACCAGACTGCACGTATATGCTCCAACAATTATGGAAAAGATTTCAAGAGGAGGGGCGAGGGGTACACCTCTTCCAATAAGACCATGTCGGCAATATCAAATTCACTGCACTTTGTATGTACATGAAGAACGTGCTAGTTAAAAGAACAAAAGCTTGAGCC
This sequence comes from Holothuria glaberrima, assembly GCA_009936505.3. Classification (NCBI taxonomy): domain Eukaryota; kingdom Metazoa; phylum Echinodermata; class Holothuroidea; order Aspidochirotida; family Holothuriidae; genus Holothuria; species Holothuria glaberrima. Next base: position 3,765 of record WURT03122431.1, on the reverse strand, counting down.
TCAGAGTGACTTTTTCAATTAGCTAGCTCGTTTGTAATTTCCCTTTTTGGTTTCGATGAAAAGAGAAACCTATGCAGTCATGATGGCGTGTGTGCGTATGTGTGTACGTATGTGTTTGTGACACTTCTTGTTTACACGATATCTCAAAAGGGGAATTCTGACAGTTCTCAAACTTGGTAGGTAGATACCCAATATTAAGAGGAAGAACCGTATTGTTTTTGGTGGAGGTCAAATGTCATCTGTGGTCACTGGGGTCAAACTCTGAAAATGTTGCTTACACGATATCTCAAAATAAAAGCTTCCATAAATTTCATACTTAGTATGTGGATGCATTATGGTGAGAAGAACCTTTTTGTGGAGGTCAAAGGTCGTCTGGGGTCAATGGTATCCAAACGCTGAACACCTTGTTTACATAATATCTCAAGGTAGGAAGCTTCGATAGATTTCATTTCTTACTTAGTATGTGGATGCATTATGGTGAGAAGAAGGACCCTGTTGTTTTTGGTGGAGATGCAAGGTCATTTGGGGTCACCGAGGGTCAAACTCTGAAAACGTTGTTCACACGATGAGGTAGGGAGCTTGGATAGATCTCATACTTACTATGTACATGCGTTATTATGAGAAGAAGAATCCTATTGTTTTGATGGAGGTCAAAGGTCATCTGGGGTCACCGGGGGTCAAACTGTGAAAACCTTGTTTTACACCATATCTCGAGGTGGAAAGCTTTGATAGACTTTATACTTCGTATGTGATGCCTTATGGTCAGAGGTAGAACCCTAATGTTTTTGGTGTAGGTCAAAGGTAATCTGGGGTCACCAGGGTTCAAACTCTGAAAACCTTGTGAACATGATATCTCAAGGTAGGAAGCTTGGATAGATTTCATACGTAGTATGTGGATGCCTTATGGTGAGAGAAAATACCCTGTTGTTTTGGTGGAGGTCAAATGACATCTTGGGTCACTTGGGGGCAAACTCTGAATACCTTGTTCACAAGATTCCTCTATTTAGGAAACTTGGATACTTCATATGGTGCTGCATTTAATCTACCAGAAAACCCCTATGAGTTGTTTACATGTCAGAGGTCAGCTGAAATCCCCAGAGGCCCAAACGCGAAAATTTCCACCGTCAAATATGAACACAACTTTCCAGCACATTAACACTACATTCAACCAATGACTGAAAGAAACAGGACATCTTGGCATCATTTGGGATCATGGGCGTCGATTGGGGGGGGGGGAGTGACGTGTCCCCTCCACTTTTTTGAGAGGAGGGGACACTAACACATTTGTGTTCCCCCTCCCCACTTTTTGTGATCTGAAACTAAAAACTGAGGTAAAAAAAATTACATGTAGGCAAGTATTGGTGACGACATTGATATGGTCAGAAAATATTCCACATGGATCTTTATCAGGTCCGTAGGCAGTAAGTCCTGTAACAATTCTTTCTATACCTTCAAAAAATTTTCGCGCGCTACGCGCGCTTCCATCTCAAGTTCTATCTAGCTGCAACGCCCGTCATTTCAAACACATTGGATTTATTCAACGTAAGTTAAAGGTTCCACAAATATTATAGTCGTGATTCTAAAGAAACACGAAAATGCAACGTTGCGAAGTTCTAACCTCTTTTTCCTATCTTTTAGAAGATCCTTTTTCCAACCTCACTATCGTGACAAACACATATTGTAAGAAAATAAAAACACTGAGATTTTTCAGTTTCTTCTGGGAGGCTTAATATTGGTGAGATTGAAGAATGTACTCCACGACGAAGACCATGCAGTCGTCCCATCAAATGTCTTGGTGTGCTCTTAAGTAGGATTGATATTTCAATAAAAACCCAAAGTTTTTCAACTTTTCTTAATGAAAGCAAAAATATGAATTCTTTTTCAAAATAACTCCAATTTTTTCGGCGCCCTTCGCACGTCTTATATCTTGATTTCGGTATCCTTTCGGCAACCCATTGCATCTGTCGGGGCTTAGAGCAGCTGTCCCCCAGTTATGACGCTTGGCCCCAATGTTAGCAAATCCAAGCAACCCCCCCCCCAGCGGAGCCTGCATGCAGTTTCTCCTTTAGTGGTCAATGAAATAGACCCCAGTTTTCCTAGTAACCCCAAATATTGAAAAATTTGGTTCCATTTTGCATCTGGGGCCCCCTCCTCTAGTCCTCTTAGACTCCTCACCAGGATAGGAGAGAAGTTTTATGCCAGATGTCCCCCCACTTCTAGAATCAAACCGACGCCCCTGTTTGGGATTACACATGTTAGTGACATTCATCGAAACCACAACGCATTTTTGCATTCTGGTTTTCACCTCAGCCCAAACCAGGGTGGGCGAATATCAGGTAAGATTGGACCAAGGTTATCGAGGGGCCAAACTCAAGGGTGATCTGACAAAGTGCGGAGGTTAACTTCCGGCGGTCTGTCTCCTGACAGTTTCCCCATATTTACCTTCAAGGAGACTGATGTTTGTTCAAAAGGAAGCAAACCCTTTTGGCGCGTCGCTCACATTGCGCTATTCCTTTTTCTTTCATACTGACTTCCGTAATATAAATAGTACAACACACCCCCTTACTGGCAGCTATCAAGACAAACTTCATATAGTTTTCTCTACAGCAAGGAAACTCATCTTTGATCACAGATGTGATTTTTCTTATTTGTCGTGCAGTATTGTAAGCAAGTCGGAATTTGGTCATGCCATCCTCAAGACGGGTGGATACAAAATATTAATGCATGCATATTATTCCCGATTGTGGTCAGGTGTTCCAATAGTTGATCTATTTTTTATATCTATATGAGTACAGATTTCTTTAAGTGAGACTTTTCTGAAAAACGCAAAAAGCTAAACCAACGTAAAACTCAGTACATCGAGTCTGCGGGTTGTGCAAAATCTGCTCCCATGGAAGTATGGGAAGTTTTAGCTTCTTGTACCCGTCGCCCTCCCCTATTCCACCCTCCCCTATGCCACCCTCCCCTATGCCACCCTCTCCTATGCACCCACCCCTATGCCACCCTCCTCTATGCCACCCTCCCCTTCCCCGTTTCCTTGAGTCGAGCCTTCGAGAAAGTAGCCCACTGGAGTCAAATACTTGCACGACCCTACTGAAATATGAGACATCAGACGTATGAATGTTTAGAAGTAACTTGCAACCTGGGAAGTGCGATTGATAGCAGTTTTGAAGGTATTTTTGATTTCTTGCCGAAGGCAGGCAAGGAATCTATGCGATGGTGATGTCGTGTGTGTGTATGTGTGCGTGCGTGCGTGTGTGTATGTATGTATGTGTTTGTGACACTTAGCTTGTAATCGCGATATCTTGAGATAGGAATGACCGACACTTTTCATATTTGGTGTGTAGATTTGTCATGTTGAGAGGGAGAAACCCTATTGTTTTCGGCTGAGGTCAAAGGTCATTCGAGGTCACGGGAGGTCAAAGTCCCAAAACCTTGTAATCGCAATATCTTGAGGTAGGAATGACCGACACTTTTCATTTTTGGTATACAGTTTTGTAATGTTGAGAGGAAGAACCTTATTATTTCTAGCAGTATTCAAAGATCGTTTGAGGTCACCAGAGGTCAAAAGCTGAAAACCTTAATTGTAAACACGATATCTCAAGGTAGCGATGACTGACACTTCATATTTAGTATGTAGATTTGTCGTGTTAAGAGAAAGAACCCTATTGATTTTAGTGGAGGTCAAAGGTCATTTGAGGTCACCGGAGGTCAAAATCCGAAAACCTTGTAAATGTATATCTTGGCACGGGGCTGAGTTGGCAT
>WURT03122420.1:0-11735 GCA_009936505.3 Holothuria glaberrima | reverse complement strand
GCTTAAGAAGCTGAAACTCAACTGACCATTGTTGGACTAAATAGCCTACGAAAACCTGAATAATAAGTTTTCTTTACGATCTGGAATCAACCTAAACTAATTTCTTTTTATTGATAAATGCAAACCTTTGCCCTTCCACTGGATTTGAAAACCTGTTTTGGTACAGACTGCAGTTTACCAAAAATACAAAAAAACTTCTCTCAGAGAAGTTACTTTGAAATGTAATACTTCAACAGAGGGTTTCCGTTTAAAAAAATTATATTAGAACCACAGTTGGATTTTTCTTTATACTTCCAAAATATCGCTGCTCAGTATACCATGATGGCTATCAAGAGACATCGCAAGTTTTCACGATAAAGTTTCTGCAAGTTGTGATCAATGCAGTAGAAAATGGCCCGTCTTGCAAGTTGGTCATTTGGCTTCAAACCCAAAGTTAATAAACCTCCTTAAGGTTCAACAAAGTGAAGAAGGTAAAGCGTTTTATAGCATTGGAAATAATCATAATTATACCACAGGTATTATTTCATTCACCTGTGGAGTCAGTCACAACTCACCAGCATTTCATTTTTGTACAAAATGTAATGTTGATAGTGGTATACAGAAATAAAATGCAGCATTTATTTGTAATAGTTTTTCAAACAGACAAAGAGTTTAAGTTAAACGTTTAAGAGTCGGGAAGTCACTTGGCTCATCAAGGACCCTATACCAGAATGATGAGCACCGGCGAGATTCACCTTCTCTTTTCGTCTAGTGCTTAGTGGTTAAAGAGGCAAGCGTGTACTGATCGCTCCCAATCTCGCTCCTCCATGCAACATCCCCTTCCGATTTACGTGAGTGTTTCCCCAGTCTTTACCCACTTTTCAAAGATTGAGAGGGTGGAGGTTCCTTGCTCTGCCCCACTGATCGAGAGCTGAACCAAACAGAGCGGACGACTTCCTGAATGGGACAACTTCCCTTTTCGGATAACCAGGTACCCACCGGGATCTCATCCGGAGACCTCTAGTAAGCGAGACAGTTACACTCAGATCACCAGGACAACTCCACCCTCAACCTTGAAGACAATTAAAGATAATTAAACTCTTTAATTAAAGACAATGAAAGTCTTTAATTAAAGACAAAAGTCTTCAAATTACCTTACATTGTAGAGTTAGAGTTAGAGTTACATTGTATGCTACTGCTGTTATATTACACTAGCCTATACATGTACTCAGAAATATACTCATACTCGTACTCGTACTCGAGTACATGTTCTGTACACGTACTCATGGCTTTGGACTCATACTAGTTCTCACTCATGGCTTTATGCTCGTACTCACACTCGTACTCGAGGCCTTGTACTCGTACTCGTACTCCGGAGTTTGTACTCGCACTACAAGTCTGGTTTATTGTGAAATGAAATAAATTATTACATTATTCTTACAGCCAAATATTGCAAGGAACACTTCCAGTTTACAATTCCATTCCCCTACACCGTTACGCTCATATTTCAAGACCACTACACTTAGACTAACAGTTTTACCCAAGGATTTTATCTTCTTAATCCGTTTTTATAAGTCAGATTACAAACTTATACTCTGTAAAGGCTACTAGGTTGGTTCTCTGCTGAGAGTGTATCTCATAGTTAGTGAAACATTTGCATTATCCAAAACATTGCAAACTTCACATTTTACTGTCCAATCAGAATGTCCAGACGGATTTATAGCCTTCGAAACGAGCTGCTACAAGTTTCACCCTGAGGAAAAGAATTTTCGCCAGGCAAAGAAGATTTGCAAAAAGCAGAAGTCATATCTAGTAACCGTCTCATCGCAAGAGGAGAATGATTTTGTCTACCGTTTAATTGAACCATCCAAAGGGGTGTGGCTTGGAGCAAAAAGCCAAAGCAACTGTAAGTAGCTGATAAAGTAACTGTGGGTAGCTGCTGATATTGTCGGTAGCTGTTGGTCGTTCTTGGTAACTGAAACCTACCTGTTGGTTGTAGGTGTAGTTGTTGATAGTTAATAGTTGTGTATTCTTGGTAGTTGTCTACCGCCAGTAGATTGTGTCTTTATACTGTAAATTCCCTATTTGTTGAATGTTGAAAATAAGTAGAGCTGTTGAGTCTAGTAGCAGTACATTGTTGGTAGCTGTAATTTAATGTTGTGTGTAACAGCCGTTAACTGTTTACCGGAAGTATATCTGTAGCCTAGATTGAAAGTAGTTGTAAACACTGAACAGCTTTGGACAAATAAGTAACGGTTAATTTAAAGTGTTGACGAGCATAGGCATATGCGTGCATGACCACAGGGGGATGTAACCCCCATCAAGGCAAAGTAATTCCTATTTTGGGGTGAAGTAAGTACCATTGTTGGGTAAACGTGCATTAAATTTCAGGGAAAGCCTGATCAGCCCCCTTTTCAGGTCCATAGACAGGAATACTGACAGAGGGGCACGGGTACCGCAAAGGGGGCACCGGGAACCACAGGGGATAATATTTCAAGCCCGACACGGATAGCTTCAAAAATGGACTTACGTGTGAACATGTGCGCGAAAATTTCCCTTCCCTGGCGGAAATTTCCCCTCCTCTTGCGATACACAGACGTGGAAAATCTTTCAAGTGATCAAAGCAAGGCTATGATCATGATGAGGCTTCTTTAGTTCCGTAAGCATAGAATGAAGCCTTGAGGACGATAAGGCCACATGACCCTGGTGAGGTTCAGTATAATTTTGGTGGGATCCGGACTGAGAGAAAATCCGCGAAATGTCTAAGACATTAAAACGATGCAAACACTATCATAAAGCTTCTAGCTGACCGCCGAATGACACTGAGAGTAAACCAAACTCTTCACATTTCATAATTCAGTACACATTTATCGCATTATGACTTTGAACGAATTTTGCATGAACAGCTTGCAACAGGATGAATTGTACAAACATCATAGACGGAAAAGGTATTTTTTGAGTTAATTTGTGGTTCGAGTAAATTCAAACCATAAAGTCATCACTGGCTGTTGCGACTGTTGTTCAAAGTATTAGATTGCTACATGGAAACCTATTGATGACCGCTTTTAACTTTGGGTGTACACCTATATTTGGTGCTGAAAAAGTTCACCGGTACCTTTGTCAGTTTGTGCTAATAATGTTCATTAGTGGTACAACGTCGATAATGATTGCACGCGAAGCGGGCAAAAATTTGGCGGGGATATCATTGCCCATGGAAAAATGCATGCAGGCTCCCCCACGGATGTTGCTGGGATTTTCAGAAGGTGAAGGGGCAAGAGCCCTGACTGGGAACCAGCTACACTAACGGCCAGACAGATGCAATGGCGAACTCGAAATTTAAGACGCGGAGACGACGGGCGCCGAAAAATTTGGGCTTATATTAAAGAAGAATTTAAACTTTTTGCTTTGATTGAGTAAAGTTGGAAAAGTTTAGATTTTAATTGAAAAATCTCCACTTCTTAAGAGCACAACCAAGAAATTTGTCAGGACGGATGTCTGATTGTCGTCAGGGATTACATACTTTATCTTACCCATTAAGGCTCCCCAAAGAAGTTAAAAATGCATTTTTCTAAGAAATTATGTTTACCACGATGGCGAGTCTGAAAATGAACCTTTCAAAAGATAGAAAAAAGAAGAAAAAGCTTTGCATCAATGCATTTTCCTGTTTCTCCAGAACCCGGCCTACACGTACGAAAATAATGGTAGAACCCTAACAGTTGAATTAATCTAATACGTTTGAAACCTGAAAACAGTGGGCGTTACTGTAAGGTATAACTGAAGATGAAATAGTTCTTTTGAATTTATAGAAAGAATTGCGTCAGAAAACAAAATAAGGGAAGTTAGGGGGCCTATAGAAAGAAATGTTACAGAAAACAAAATAAGCTCATCTTTAAAGACCTTTTGGGATCATTTTTAATTGCTTCAATAATCGCTTGTCAGCTACTGCTCCCCCTTCCCCCTTCCGATTGTGCTCATTCTGCTATGAGCATGATGAGCTGAAATCATTTAATGTATAGCCTAACAACTCGGCTGTTGGGCATACTCATGAGTATTGTCAGAGAACTCTTGGTTAGTGACCTACCCATTGAAAAGTGCATCCTTTAAGTTGATGCAGCACATACTGCAGCTCGGTGTCTTAGCAGTCTATAATTCCGGGTTCCCTGCATAAATAATTACAACGGTTATGTAAATTGTGTATCACTGTATATTCAAGCCAGTCCTCCCAGTGGAAAGGCTACTTGTTCGTCCGTGAATCCAACCCTACAGATTCGAACAGAAAAATTAATAATATAAAGTAAAGGAAAAAATTACAAGAGAAATTAATTTTAACATAATAAAAAACAACGAAAAGTTGAATATGCTGTTTTCGGCAAACATCGAAAATAGATGAGTTGTCCCATAATTATTCCTGTTGGTCAACTGGAACGGAAATACTGTTCTTCGGCCCGGTGTAACCCATATCATGCATCCTACCTAGCCACAAGCCCTGTTCTCCATCAGATCAACCATCCTTAGCGTTAGTTCGATTTAGTATATGATCATTCATATACATGAATGATCATATAGTGATTTTGTTGTTGAGTGCACATCCAACGCCATTTTAACACTTAATACTATATCCAAATGCCTACAAATTTGTAAATACGACACTCGCGCTTCTGGAGCTTCATTCCGGTCTCCTAGTTGAGCGCTGACCCAAACTCTCTAAAAAGGTTTGGCACTTTGCACTTCTTCTGTTCTTTGGGTGCTATCGGATCAGTCTATCCTGAAACTTAATATACCCCTATTGCCAAAAAAGTCCCACCGCCAGTTAGTGACACCATTTAGCCATTACGCAACAGGCATAAGGTGAATGCGTTAGGCACAGGAACATGCTTGAGGGCCCACACGGATTTCGTCATCCTGAATGATTAATGTACCTTATCCATTGACTCGTTGCCTTCCGTGAGGGATCTGCATTGTCCCTCGGATACAGAAAGGGGTAGGGCTTGGGAAAAATATTAATTTAACATGTGAAAGAGGAACTAATGTACACAGTTTGGTGAAACTTCCATTTAAATCGGACACGTAGTACTCGAGATGTTAACACATGAATTAACTTCATTATTGACCTAGAGTGAGCTTGAAGCGAGCAGGGGTTATATCACTTCCTCACATTGATGAGACCTCTCATTGATGAGAAAAGCTTTGTTTCCCTTGTTGTGGTTTTTTAGTCTGTGATGTTGACCTTGAAGTTATCAGGGATGGGAAATTTGAAATCTGTAAAAATCCCCTTACCTCTCATGCGTTCGAATTCCGATAACACGGTATTAAACTGGAGGATAAAACTGATTGTGAACTTTAAAAGAAAAACAACAGGTTGTCATTTAATGTGATATTAAGACTTCTTATGTGCTTTCTACAAGTTCACACTGTGTTGAAAATGTGACAATTTTAACTGCTATATCTCGAGAATCACGCTTCGCATTTCAACACAAATATCACCACAATGCTAAGAAAAGTACTCCTCTAACATATCAAAATTGAAAAGCGCTAAGATCCTTCTTTTTAATATCTGATATATTAAAAGAACGAAAGGTTGTCTGAACTTTCATCATCGTTTTTAAAGGCTGATAAGGTAAATTGGTTAAGCAGACACGGAAACGAAGTTTGGTTGTATAATCCTGTTTGTGTCTTCCATGTTTCTTATATGTGTAGGCACACTTCCCTTTATAATGCCATTACTACTATTATTGTTGCCATCGCTTTAAATCTTTTACTGGTAGAAAGTCACATTAGTTTTCTTTATTTTTCTTGAAAAGTTCTTTTCCCCGAAAAGGTTTTATAGGTTTAGCTGTGCATTTATATGTATAACAATTGCACTTAAGCATTTCCCTAGAGGGTACTGACACCGAGCAATGCTACCTTTGTGTGGGTGCATTTACTTCCTAAATTCTGCTTACAGTAATTTGTTTACCAGGTTACTTTCAATTTAAACAATGGCATGAATGATAAATCCTCTTATTTTTACACAACTTCCGCGAAACAGATATCTGGTCTTAATTTTGTGATTAACTGGCATTTAAGTGGGATACTGAAATATTTTTAGGACATACGTGGCATCTTTTAAACACCTAATATTTTTAACGTGCGCAGGTCAGAAATTCAAAACACTTTCTAATGTCGTTCATTACACAGAATGGGCAGATTTGTGTGAAGTATTTAAAAGTCGTAAAAATCAAGGTTGTTATATGTAGCAATGACTTCTTACAATATGGAAAGAGCACCTTGTTCTAACGTCCTATGCGCAGAGTTGTGACACCGTACGTAAACGTTTGGGCTTGCCATTATGGCTATCTCCCATGTCTTCTGTGTAAAGCATGAACTTGCTCACTTGGTCGATATCAACAGATAGATGAGAAACTTGGAAATTGTATTGTTGTTCTTCAAATTGCAGTTTTTAATTTGAACTTGAAACCTCACACCAGGGAAACAATGAAAATTATTTATTGCAATCTGAGCTTAGATTGTTTTGACAATGAGTGTTAATACTCTGAATGTGTCTGCATATTTCATTTAAATATGACAAGATTATATAAAAAATACAAAAGATGTTCAATTAGTCTTCATGTATGACATCACAGATTTCCTATAATGCAATGTACTGGTGTGAAGTGAATATTGTCTTTAAAAATTCATTAGTTCTTAACGCGACATGCTATTGAAATGCGATTTGCATTAATTAAGAGAGAAAATGTTCTCTGACTTTAAGAAACACTAGTATTTTGTCACCGGAATATTCCTTTAATGAAGAGCAACCGTTAATTACTCCATGTAGATAAAATAAATTTCTACGAATCCTGGTCCTTCTTGTTTAGTTGTTTAACAGGCAAAATATGTGAAAGTCAGTCGTAACGAAGGAAATGCTTCCATTCATACGAACATTTTTATTTTTTATATGCATTTCACACCAAGCCACAAAAATGAATCTCAACAGTGTTTCTTTTATGTTGTGTTAGGGGCGTTTAGCGTCAGGACGGACTCCCTAAAATACACTTTTGTGAAGGAGTTGACGTCTGACAACCATCGTATAGAGTTTTTCTTACTGGCTGAAGACGAAGCACGGCTTCTATTGAGTGGTAAACCAACAAACAAAGGAAATATGTATGAACTTAGTAAGTTTATGGAGAATTGTCATTTACCAAACAGAGCATGGCGTATCATGGGTCTTGGTCCAAGTTTTATCTTAATGAATGATTTTCTCATAATCCAAGAGTAGAAAAGTATACCGTAGTTTCAGATTTCGTCTTCGTTGTTCAGTACCATTACTTGCCTGAAGTACCCCCTCTGAAAGGAAGTCGTCATTGTAGTGACATCTGATTCGATTGCTGAATTGAAAATACAGCCTTGTGGACATAGTGGACATGGCCGTAGGCAAATATTTTTCTACGTGCTGACCTGACGGGGCGGGGGGCTGGACATGCTTATCAATTGGCGTTTAATGATCCAACAATTAAATTGCCAAAAGTGCTTCACATATTGCTGGAAATAACCGCTTTTCGTGCATTTAGAGTTGCATTTTAAAAATCTTTCCGCTTTTTGGTAACCAAAGATTTGAAGTATAAAAATCGATGAGACAAAACTGTACTTTAAAAATTTCTGGGAGCAGCTTGTCCCTGTTGCCCCCACCGCCTTAAATATGTACGGCCATGTATAGTAGACGCACAGAAAGACAATCAATTGTATAAAACGAAGAGATTCAACTCTCCCTGAGTCTTTAGCACTGCTTTGTAAGCTGTTTTGGCAATACTTTACGTGGAACAGGCCTGACGTGGAATGCAAGTTGGGTGACGTATTTCGCCTGCCTTTGCGTGCTAATGTGATGTATGCTCAATGTGCGGGGTTATATTAATGATGATTGCATAAATAAAAACATTTGAAACAGTCCCCCTCTCTTGCCCTGCCAGTAAACTGCATGGTAGATACCCGTAAAGTGGGCTGTCGAATATCCACTGACAGATTATGATTGTAATAAACAAGGTATGCTTTTATTGTATCACATAGTGAGGAAGGGGTCTTCCCAAGCCTGCGTTACCAGTCTCATCTTCTTACTACAGCATGGACCTTAGCCTATACATCGATGTCACGCGACGTCATTTTGGAGGCAAAACACAGCAAAACACAAAACATTTGGTTGACAAATCAGGTGTCTGTGTTTTTTTTGGTGTAACTTTCAATGATTCGCGCTTGCCTCCAAACGAGGAACCATTTTCTGTTCTGTGACGTCATATGCATAAGATCTATACACACATTACGTACGGGAATAGTTTTGATGTATCTCAGCCTACATGAAACTGACAAAATTGCTCATTGTGGACTTACACATTAAGTGATAATCAAAGAGGTATACAGATAATCTGTGTAATATTATGTTTAAAAATGTTTAATGTCTAACTCTTATCCATTTCTTCTAGTTTTCACACCTTCAGACGTTTCATTGCGCCTCTGTAAGAAATGTAAATACGTGGCAACGTCACCTCTACCTTTTAATATGACAAGTGGTGGTGCTTCTATCTTCATCACATTTGGAGGAGGTTATATTTCCGTCGGGCAAAGTGGGAAAGCCCCGTTCTTCACTTGGGTACATCGTGCCAGACTTACCTTTCAAATCGCATACGTTGGTATTGCGTCTCAAACACCAGCTATGTGGCATTTCTTTGGTAAGATAATCCATTAAATTTTCTTGCAAAAAAAAATTATACTTAAACAGATCAAACTACATTTATTTAGGAGTTATTCGTGACAGGAGACGGTGTTTAGGAAGAATTGTCAACGTAAAAGTTTCATAACTGTTTTTATTAAAGTTAAAAGCTGCCCCAGATTTAAAAAAAGAGTAAAAATAGTGTAACCCGTCACACTAGTTCAGGAATGGCTCCTATCAATCATGTGACAATATTTTTGTTAAATTATTTCGTAAATTTATGCAGAATAACTCTTTGGTTTACCTTCAATTTTCAATGATTTATACAGAAACATTAGTAAAGAAACATTTGTGAGAGAAAAAGAGGAGATCTGTAAGATTTAGCAAATTTTTGAAAATAAACTTGGGGCGACTGCCTTCTCCCTTTAAAATAAAGCAATTGATTTACTTCAATTTCAAATAACAAATAGTATTTGTATGGACCTTTAAATCTTGCTGCTGGGAAGTTGTGCACTGTGTTTCAAAAAGTCAATCAAACAGTACGTTTTAAATGATAAGATAATCTGATCATCTATATCCCGTTGTATTTTACCTGTTGTCAAATCAATACACCGCAGGAATATGTTTTAAATGACTTTACAGTTGCCCCCATATACTTCCCCGTAATGCTTATTCAAAAACATGAAGACGTTCATGGGGATGGGGATGGCATGTCCCAAATAATTTGACTGAGGGCGCGATGCCTGCCAAAATATTTAATTATTGGAAATCGTATCTTTCTGATATTGATTAGAAAGAGACGTTGTGTCATTATACACGTGATGACAACTTAAAAGTTTTTCCTTGTGATCTTTGAACGTACCCTTTGGTAACAATGCACACAGACAGCTATATACATATCCTACACATATACGTATACGTATAAGCATAATTATAAGCATAAGAATACTTTAAAGATGTTCTTACAATTACATCATTGTGAGAGGTCGGCTGTTATTCCCATCGTACCATACGAACGACCCCCTTGTCTCAAACGCTTTTACAATAGAAAGGTATACCTTTGAAAACACTAACTACAAGTACAACTTCTCAATCTCTCCCTTCATTGGTGACGTTGGAATGTAGAGCTTCTGGAATGTATAGACCTGATCCATTTACTTCGAGTGCAGCTCTCTAACTGCAGGCATGACATGACCTTAGCTTGATAACAGTTGTGTAGATAGCCGTACGGGATATTTTTTCATGGGAGGCTGGGCTGTCTTTGTCCCATCAAAACCTGTGCTACCCGGGAAAAGTTGCCCGACTCTTCCCAAAAATCAGTCTGCCAGAGTAATGGGTTTACCCGATCTCCTTGGTTGAACCCCGCCCCCGGCCCCTGGCTCTTACAAACAATGATGGAGTATAGCCAGCCTAAACTATACACGGGAACAACATCCCAAAACCTTGGGTCGTTTTGTCTCTGCTACTCTATCTTCAGATCTTAGCCAGCGTACGCGATACACGAGGTCCCCGGCCCAAACCCCAGCCCCGGGTCAGCCCCAGCGCCATCCCCGGGCTCGTACTGACAATGATGGAGTATAGCCAGCCTACACTATACACGGGAACAACATCCCTAAACCTTGGGTCGTGTTGTCTATGCTACTCTATCTTGGCCAGAGGACGCGATGCACGGGCCCTTGCACCAACCCCAGCCCCGGGCCATCCCCAGTGCCATCCCCTGCGTCATCCCCTGGCTCGTTCTGAGTATGCTGTTGTATCCTAGGCAGCGTTCACGATACAACAGACCTGCAGCTCCAAACCTTGGGTTGTGTTGTGATGCTACCGGTACTGTATTATAGCCAGCGGAAGCTATACACGGCCTCTTAGCAGCCAAAATCATTTCAAGAAAAACTTCGAGAAAGCCAGTAGAAAATAATCAATGTCACGAGAATTGCCCTACCCCTGTTCTAAATAATTGCTTTCTCAAAAGAGTTGATTTTTTTCAAAACTTTTTAAAACCGTCATGTTAAAAGAGTCCCTCTGAAAAAAACGTAAATTAAGTTTTACCCTCATCCTGACCGTCCCTTACCCTAAAATACAAACTGGATGAAGAATTTGCTCTTGTACACAATTTGTTACCCTCTATGCAAACACTACGCAAAAAGCAGTTATCCGGAGTTTGCGGACTAAGGGAACTTACAAACAATGAATTTTTACTTGATTTTTATAAGTTTCTGTCTTTCGTATTTTTCAGACCGTTACACGTGGGTGAGGAAGGAACCATGGGTGTACGAAAATTGGTCTTCTAAGGAACCGAACAGCTTCAGTGAGCGACGAGGATGCTCAGTTATGAAGGGAGATTGTGGCGGGTCATGGTCTGATACATGCTGTTCCTTCAAGAAAAGTTTTGTCTGTGAAAAAAAGTAGTGGAATTAAATGTGACGTGATTTTCATCCGTCCACGAAACATATTCAGAGCTGTTAAACAAAAATACTGCATGAATTAACACTACTTGACTGATAACGCATATATATTGTTGATATATCCAAATGGTGGTGTTTCACATTACAGAAAGGATACAGTAAAGCTTCACTATTTAGTCATTTTAGATAAGATGTGATTTCAAGATGCCTATACTTATTTCAAACTATGAACAAGGTTCAAATTATGAACAAGGTTTACTTGGTTAATTTTTGTTTAGATTTATATATCTTGTCTCATTTCTCAAGGGTATTGTTCAGTGTCTTATTTGTATCCATTGCCGTTTTGCGTTTAGTTTTTCTCACTAAGAAGTAGTGAGAATGACCTGTTTTGCTTTATACTAGCAAATGAAATGTACTTGAATACTCTACCATATTTTGACACACACGAAGGAAACTATATAGGCCTAAATGATTTATCGAAACTTATCTTGTTGGTATGACTGTGCTGTGAGTGTTCTATCATATCAAAGAAGTTCTTTTTCTAGCTTCTTTCAAGAGAAGAGAAGAGCTCAGTAGTTCTTTTATCCCTTATCTGCCATGTATTTTAGGTAAATTGTTAATCACATTACCGTCATCGCATAAAATTTCAAGGCTGCTCCATATATAAATATAAA
>WURT03122408.1:0-29871 GCA_009936505.3 Holothuria glaberrima | reverse complement strand
CCGAGCCATTCTCACTCTGCTTGCCCTCAAAATTTTATGGAATCACTTAACACTTGAATTCGTACCATGCGGCTTGTAATGAAAACGGCTGTCATCGGTAAGTTCGGACAGAATAGTCCCCAGACAATCTGCTCACGGGCGATTGCTCGACTGGTATAACTATCCATCTATGTACGTAAAAGAAAATTTTGTTGGACATGAATTTGTATGAATGCAGCTGAGTACTGAAAAAAACCTTTTTCATGGAGACAGGTTGTCTACTTACACAAGAACTAATAAAGGCTTACTAGACTTAAAAAAATAAAACAAAAGTGTGCAAGGAAGAAAAAGCAAGACGTACTTTCGAATA
This sequence comes from Holothuria glaberrima, assembly GCA_009936505.3. Taxonomy (NCBI): domain Eukaryota; kingdom Metazoa; phylum Echinodermata; class Holothuroidea; order Aspidochirotida; family Holothuriidae; genus Holothuria; species Holothuria glaberrima. Next base: position 29,522 of record WURT03122408.1, on the reverse strand, counting down.
TGTAGGCCCTATAGTTTACCCACCCACTTTATGTATACATACAATCGAAAATCCAACTGGACCTATATCGCAGTTAGGGCCCATGAGTAGCAGATTCTCGACCATCGTTCCTTGGCAAAGGACAACAAATAAGTCACCAAAATAAATCTGACACTTAAAAGACGGGAATGGTTACCTATTTTATATCTTACAGGCAGTTATTTATTAAATTCCACATTCAATCGTGTAGTCAGACAATTTTTCACGGAGGCGAGGGGAGGGGGTTCACGGTTTCTTGGATTTTTCAAATATGGAAGTGGTTTATGCATTCACTTTTGGATTTTCCAGAGGAGGCGACTTGGGAACGTTTTGCTTTTGTGGGGCCCCCAGTCCCCTTCCCATCTGGCTATGCCACTGTCGTCAATTGAATTATTTAGTGTTCATCACGAATAGCTTTCTTATAGAAGATCCACTTGACTAGTGGATAGACTCCTCTATTTTTATTAATTTGTGATAGAGGGTGGGGGGGGGGGGGTTGGGCTAGAAAAGTGCACATTAAAAAATCACCCTCTCTTCTCATCCCAGTATTGTACCAAAATCCATTCTGCTACGATGCTTTGACTGCCATATATAATAACCAACACTACGGTATTTCATACACCTCTGTAGATTTTTAATTGGAAGACATTGAGATAAGTCTTCTTGTTGTGACATAGGATGGCACAAGAATAACGAAATTTCTTTTCAAGAGGAAGGAGAAGGGGAATGGGAGGTAGTGAAGGAGATACTAGTTAGTTCTTAGACGTAGACAAAAAGAAGTTTTCTTTGGTGATAAGAGTGTGGCCAAAGCTTGTTTGCAATCAGTGATGCAGAACCACAGTGCGCTGTGCATAGACGTTGTAACTCCTCTCATTATCCCTGGTGCACCGTGGGGTGGTGAAAGTTTAAGAAAATGATAGAAAATGGGAAAAGGATTCGATGCTGAGGAAATGAAAACCTACCCCTTTCCTATACCCTGCAGATTTCTGAAATCCTTGCTAAAACATGTATGATACTGTACACGAGATTATTTGGGAGGTAAAAAGTAGACTGCACAGTCCGATAACACTTCCAAGTCCACACCTTGAAGCTACTGCTTAAAAGTCTTTTACTGAAGGTCCAGAGTGACGAGTCCCATGACAAACATTTCCTATTTTGAAAACGACCCGAGATGTGGTAAAAGTATCTTACCGGTGACATCTACTGGGACATAAATTTTACACACAGATCAGATACCACTCATTTCCGTACGTATAATCCTCTACGGTAAGAGCTCTCGGACCTCGCACACGGCCGAGACATAACATTTATCGCAGGAACACAGTCATAGATACTACGCTGTCGTCCGAGCTCGGCGGTCGATTTTGAAGAACTATCGTCGAGAGTGGTATAAAGTTTTATAGCCGCTCGCGGTCCCGAAATAACGAACCTCAGGGGTGTCCGCGAGACGGTGGAATCTTCCTCAAGAGGTGAAGTAGTCGTTTGATAGGTAGGGTCAGTGACGAGCCTAACACGCGCCGGTAATTCGCGGCACGTGCCAACTTGTTGGTGAGAATATCGACAAACATAGCACTGTGGTTTAGATGGTTTGGCGATACGGTGAAAGGTGAATCAATGATCGTATCACAATAGGTCTTTCCTTGAAGATGTTGCTGTTTGGTAGTCTCTGGTACAGAGGTATCAATCCATCCAACAATTTTCTAATCTACGAACGCACTTCTTTTGAATGTAAGGACTAACATTGTTCTCTTTAAATAGCGAGGCATATTTTCTTACGACACTGCGTGTCATATTCTAGGGATGTGATCGTTGTTATTGTATTTTATAGCCTACGACAAATCTTTAAATTTGAGGAAATGGAGTCAACCCAATCAGAGTTAGTATACCCCGTCACCCTCATGCATGAATGGCTTCTTTTGATCAGGTGACAATATGTTTGTAACTGAATTGTTAAAATCATGGAAAAAAAGTTGGAAAAACTAGCTTTCCGTTTTGTTTGTAATAGTTTATGTTGAAAACATCTTTACAGAGACTTTTAAGGCAAACAAGAGAAAAGTTGCCGCAGAATGCGATTTTTCAAAGCATTTCTTTTTTTTTTTTGGGGGGGGGGGGCTGCCTATTTCCTTTGCACACCTAATTTTCTCCTCCATATTCTCATGCTATGGTAATGTCACACGATAGACCTTAAAAATTCACAAACTTCATAGTCCATTTAGGTTAACTTTAGTCCCTTATTTCCTGTAAGGTAAAAACAAAATTAGTTGATTGAAAAATAAGAAGACAAAGTGAGGATTTAACGTCACTTTTGATTGCTTCAAGATACTTTTAGTAGAAACTTGCTAATGTTTCGCAATCAAAAATGCAAATTATATGCAACTTTCATCAGAATGTTTATTTTAAAGAAAAATATCGCGTTTGTTGTACAGAAAATTGACATAAATTAAAAACAGTTATTGAAAAATTAGAGTGATATTCAGTGCAAAGTAAGATAGGAGAATAACACTAATTTTATGTAATACTGATTTTACAGAAAGAAATGGGTGGTTTTGAAGCTTACTTGACTAAAATTCTTACGCATTCAAATGATGCAACATTTATCCCTCATATGATACAGATTGTCATTTGGAAAGAAGAGATATTGCTAGTGTGTACAGGTAAGACTGAATTTAATAATTATAAGGCTATTATCACTCTGTAGCCATGTAAATACAATGAAACAACAATACTTTTCTTTCAGTTCCTCGTTTGCACATCAAAAATACATCTCTTTGCTGATATAAATTACTTAATAAAAATCGACTACGCGTTCATGTAATGCATTCATAAAGTAAAAAGACCTAGGCTACTACAATAATCGCTCAGACCATTTCTGACTCCAGCGGAAATGGCCCTAAACGGACTTTCCTTTCCGTAATACAACAGATGTATGGAAGTGGCAGCCCAAATTCATTGAACAAAAAAAAAAAGAAAGAAAAAGGAAAAAATATGCACTTTCCCTTTCTAAAAGTTCCTGTATTCTCGTCCTCTAAATTTCTCATTATTGGTCAGCCCGAGCAATAGCGTCTCATTCTCAGGTTTATATTCAGGTTTTAAGGTCTTCTTTTGGGTTAAAGTAGGGTTTTTTATTGAAATTTTCAATTATAAATAAACTTGTAGCAATGGTAGCGACTACAGCATATCAACAAGTTTCTGTAAGTCCTGGTTAAGACCCAAATCGGGTTTTTGCAAGTGCAAGGTCGCAATTCGCAAGGCACAATGGTATTAATTGCTAATTAGGTTACAAATTACAAAAAATGGTGACTCGAGTTGGAGTCCCATGACTTAGAGCTCTTAATCCTTTAACCCTAATGACTGGCAATAAATAAAAGAAAGAAAATAAAGATTATTCTAGGTAAAAAGTCTTCATTGCGCTACTGTATAAGGACAGCTCTGTCTGAGACAACGATAATAAAAACTGATTTCTAGCAATTTTATCTAAGCAATTTGAATAAAGCTAAGCAGAAAATACCGATTAAGTATTTATTTATTCTACAACGTAAACATTGCAAAGGCTATACAACCTCTTCAACTTACTTCTAAAAGACCGGTCCTCAAACACTAGCCTCTATTTTCTTAGAATTCTTACTAATTTTCTAAATCATTTTTTTTTTTAAATAAAAGTAATAAAAAATAAGTAATTGAGGACTCGAGCGAGTGGGTGGTGAGCACTTTTGCCAGAATGAATTTTAATCATAACTGCATGCCGTAAAATAGCAAGCCATTTCTGTCTACCTTAATGTGGATGAGGAGGGGTGTGACTGCATTCTTCCCCACCCCCTCCTCGTAAGCTTGTGGTCAAATAACAGCATGAGGCATTTTTGACTAGCATCCGTTGTAACGATGTCCCATGTGACTAGGTCAAGTTGTTGACTAATTTATGCTGTGTTTGTTTGTGTTGTCTAATTAAAGGTGTGTTGAATAATTAATGTTTTGACCACTCGCACTTCCCTTGACATGCCGACGGTGTAATTTATACCATCTAAATCATTATGATAGATAGCCTTACTGTACATGAGAGTTGAACTGGGGCTAAGAGAACAATAGACAATAGACAATAACTGACACTAGTAGACCTGCCAGGATTTTTATTGTAGTGGGTGCAATAATTTTTACCATCGATACTGAGCAGGCCCAGGATAAACTCCTCAGAATCGAAGGATGGGCTTTATTTTCACTTGTCAAACAGTCCTTTTTCAGAAGTCTCTCTATGTCTAAAATACCCCTTAATCATCAAGACTTCCAGTGGAAAGGTGTATCTTCCCGAGGGTGTGAATCCAAAAACTCATCAATGAGCCAGCTAAAACATAAGTAATAGGCTTACCTATATATCCCGTGTGACCTACTCTTCGCATGATTGTATATCATGGCCGAGAAGAAGAGGTCTTTGCTCTTTTAGAAATTGGAGCTAAGGCTACAAATGTGTGACTGAAACCCAACACATGTTGTTCGTATACGTGAAACACTGGTGATTTTAGTTTACGGTCTCGTTAATGAAAATGTTGAGTCTTGTCCTTTATTTTTGCAGATTTAATGTAAAGTTGTCTAACAGTAAAAATGGCCTCCTGTTGATGTTATTAGTCGCGGTGGGCTTCTGATTTAGTCTCAAGTTTCAAGTCACTTTTTGGAGGGTGAACAATTAAATTTCATCTTTCCTTTCCTTACCGTCGTAATCAACTTCGAAACTAAAAATAATGCCAACCGTGACTCACTTAACTTACTACGGATACTCGAAGGTACCATGAAGTTCGGTAAAGTTCCCAAAATTCTCTCGAATCTTACTAACAATTTACCAACACTGTGCATATGAAAACTTTCATTTTTTAATTTATAAATACATTTAGTGATTTTTGGAAGAAATGTGGTTTGTTGAAAATAAGTGGGATGTATGTAGCTGTACCCTGTAGTGGAACTGGCTTACTTTATGTTGGCATAAAGTTCTGTCCATTGTTAAAAACTGGCCCGTGGCCACGGGGGGGGGGGGCATTTCGGAGCAATGCCCAACCAAAAATATTTCTGCCCACCAGATGAAAATTGAAACTGCATAATAATTAATCAGGTAGAAAATTGTATTATCCCCCCTCCCAATCACAACACTTGCCCCCTAAAAATGTAAAGTTGGCTATGGGCCCGGTTAAAAATCTGTCCAACCAAACCTGCGTAATTGGACGTGCGATCTGTTTCCAAGTCATTTAAATCTATTTTTGTAAGCAAGGAATAAGTGGGCAAGTAACTTTTGCTACGCATGGTGTATCTGATCAGGCGACATCCTAACTAATGACAACGTAAGGTAGTAGAATTATTTATGTATACGCTTATTACAGATTAAAGATGTGATAACCCACCAACAATGTACAACTGTTCTCAGTAAATACATAGGCCTACTACTAACCTCATTTAAATTATTTAATCAATGTCATTTTTCGTTTGATGTTGCTTTACAACAAGGCCAAACATTTAGTCAATGTTAGGTAAGACTGCAAGATAATGTGATACAAAGAATTCAAAGCTTAAGAATGACACTTTAATTCACGAAATATATGAATCTCGTTGGCCGACTTACATTCACCAACACGTGTCAGCATGGGATCTATACTCAGTGAGTGAAAATTAGTTAACATAAATAAACAGTCGCCACTATCTTATTTCGAAGGCAGTTATTATAAGGTATATGTTGAAGGGGTTAAGTGAAGTATGTGTACGGGACAACTGTCAATTTGTGGACTGAACACATTTCCAGCAAATTATTAAAAGTTTGAGGGTGAAATGACCCTTTTGGCCCAAAATAACCAATACTAAGGGGCGGGGAAGAGGATGCAGTCCCAGATTGCCATCTTGCACTCCTCCGAAGTGACGTGATTGAGATTTATCGTTTCTAAGGGCAAATCTCGTCACCCGGACCCAGGCAATTCCAATCCTCCCACTAAGCAACTTGTAGCTCCTCCCATAAAAAGCTCCTCCCATAAATGTATATTTCTCCCCCTAGTGCAGGCACAGACCTATTTTATTGCTCAGGTCTATTTCCTAGTGAGCATACAAGGCTATACTGTAATGTGCAATCCAAGCACTTTTGTGCATTGTGTGGAATGTGAGCTACTCTGCATCTTTTGAATTTTCAAACATTGCTGTCAATCAAAGATTAGTCACCAACTGAGAATTTTGATACTCCCACATAAAAATATACTTTGAGGTGACGAGTGTATGTCTTAAAGTGTTAGTTCCACAATGGTTTCAAAATGTCATTCCGCTTTATTTGGAAAACATTTCTCTCTCACCGGTATTACTGATTTCATGGCTATTCATAGCTTCGGTAGGATCTAACTCGCCAATCTCCGAAAGTGGCTTTAGTCCATAGAAGTTCACCGTGTTTATTTTATAGACTTAAGATCGGTTGGCATCATGTGGTACACCCATAACATCCCGATAAATCGTTTTTGATGTCTTATTTGTGGGCAATGTAATAAGTTTTATAATTACGGTAGTTCTTTACATCGTAGCAACCGAAAATCAAAATACACAGTAGTTGGCGAAGTTTTTGTTTTACATGGCGACAAAACCGATTCGTTGTAAACAATATCACTTAATAAACACATTTCGTAATACGAGCTGTTGGATAAATCGACGCATTTTGCTGTTGTTTTATTCTCGATTCAAATTGATTGCTCATGTCGTAATGTCCACCGTCTCTCTCTCTTTCTTCATCTTTTGTCAATACGTAAAGGATGAGATCTTTGACCTCTAAATGTGCATGAGGTCACTTGAGTAGTATAATGAAACGTCGGGTACGACCTTGTTGACGGAATTCACAGATCTAAGACACAAGATGTTCCTTTAAAAATCAGCACGAACACTTATCCCAGATGAAAATTGGTGTTACATCTATACGTGAGATAAATTTGAAATGTACTAATTTTTCCGAATACAAATGGCGACAATTTCATCAGCGAATGATCCCGGGGTCTGAAAAGTCTTGCTGGGATCGAAGGTTATTTACTTTACCCCTCTCCAGTAACGTTGCTAACAAATAAGGGTAATTTTTTCAAAAGTTCGATCATGCCCTCCAATTTAATTTCCCAGAACCCACACACCTAAGGGAACGATCCTCCCAGTTCCTTCAAGTTTAAATTGTGGACCTGAATTGACGAGGTGACTACGTGACTCAATGTACAACATCAATGATAGAGAAACTATGAAGCTGAAGGATTTGGATCTAACATTAGCGCTATAGTTAAAAAATTAAAAAAAAATTATGCGTACATTCTTTAATAAGTAAAGGTTTTCTTGGATTTAAATAACTTCTTCGGGTGACTGAATCCATATGGGTGAATGAACCAATGCACGTGTTAATATGGTCACATGTGAAAATTCGTTTTTGGCGGTAATTTCGTGATAATAAGTTTCTACGTAAGCCATTTCTTTGAAGTTTTAATACCTAGATTAAAAACGTAACGAACCATGTCCATTTAGCTTGGTAGTGTCAAAGTAGATTGACCTATGTGGAGGTGTCTAATTGAGTTCTAATTTTTAGCTATTTCGATTTGATGAAACGTTGCAGATCCCAATGATATGTCCTGCAAAGTAATACGAAGAGAATCTGAACGCAGGGAGCTGTTACTCGCAAGACAACATAAGCACAAACGAACAAAGCAAAGACAAACAAAACGTAATGAAAACTGGTCTCAAACGAATAAACTCGTAAAAATAAAACGATGCTGTAACACAAACAGATAAACAAAGAGAGTAAACTTAAACAGACGGATAGTCGGACAGACGGACACTGACGGACAGACGAACATAAGGTTAGTTGGACAGACAAATAAACAGAGAGACAGACAGAGACACAAAAAGGCAGAAACACAAAGTGACAGAAACATAGGAAGACACTAAGGTTAGATAAATATATACAGACTGACAAACAGGCGGGATCGGTGGGACCGCGAATATCTGAGCAACTGACCAATCAACAGACATAGTCAGAAAAAGAAACAAACAGACACACATGGAGATGGACATTTAAAAAAGCACCACTGGCTCAAGAAGAAGAAAATCTTGTCATCATTCTTTGTTATTCTGAGTAGAACTGAGACTAATAAATATGGTTATACGTAACTAAAAATGGTCCTCCAGCAATATGTCAGTCAATAATGGGGAATCCTCGTACAATAGATCACGACTTCTTAAAGGGAGAGAGCAGTGGACCCAAGTTTATTTCAAAAGTTTGCAAAATCTTACAAATTTCCTATTATTTCGCTTACAAGTATCTTTCATTATGTTTCTGTATACAGACATTGAAGATTGAAGGTAAATCAAGGAGTTTTTCTGAATGAATTTAACAAGTGAGTAACAAACAAATTGTCACATGATTGATAAGAGCCATTCCTGATCTAGGATGACGGGGCTCACTAATTCAAATTGGGGGACTACATTTTCCCTTTAAAATCATGCACGTATAGGTGCCCTATCACATCATTTACTAACCCTTAATTAAGAGCTGAAACGCCGTGAATGGTTACAAAACAGTTTGTTTCTCCCCTATTTCCACCTTGCCTCCCAGTTTGTCTTCCGATATAGTCTAAATCACATCTCTATTCCCTTTTGGACGGCAAGCTCTTGATAAAATCACCCACCAAGCACCGTACAAAATTAATTTTAAACCCTGTTGTCATGACGTCTTTATTAAGACAGTAATTCGGGCTCCTTGGATCTCGTCCGGGTTGACTTCCCATGCGAATCTTGTGGGTAGGGGCATTGCCCGTCATGAGACCAATATATCTAGAAGAGAAACTACAGAAGGCTGTTTTCGTTCGAATTTAATTACTGACAAGTTGAAGAAAGGGGTACAAACACCACCGTCATCTGTTTAAAATGAAAACGACTCACTTTTAAGGATAAATTATGACATTTGCAATTTTTTGCTTCCCTTTGAGAACGATCTTGTGCCGTAACTTGATCGTCTCTCTGTTATTGTTAAACGGAGGTTTTAATTCTCTGTCACTTGGTTGAGATGCCATGCGCATCAGAGGGGATAGACCCGCTGTGTGCCCCGCATGACGAGTTGAATTCAACGCTGGATTTATCATCTGTATCTGCTAGCAAGGAACGCCGTATAAATACTTTGCATTCGCTTTGCTCTTTGGTTTTAGTTTTAACTTTTTAAGAACACAAATTATTTTTACAACATAATTACCCATTGCCACGTTCTGCGGAGGGTATAATGTTTCATTTAATGGTTTAAATATCGGGTGAAAAACTGAGAATGAGGTAAAGTTCCTGTGAATTACAGTAATTTTGACATTTACGGTGAAATTAAAAAAGAAGAAAGTATCAAGAAATATTTCTTGAGCTGTGCATGGTCATGACTTCTTCCGTGAATGCAGAAGTCTCAGTCAGTTTTCAAGCCTTTACTGCTCTCAAATGATTCTGAGCTTTAAAACATAAATAAAGTTGATCGTTTTTAATATACTTTTAAATCCGAACTAGCAATAGACATTTCAATTTTATTTCCATTGAAATGTTTTGATTTCATGTTGTGGTTTTCTGGATAAAGTATAATGGCTGGAATGTGTTACATTGGTTTCAAATTGAACTTGTAGTCCATATCAGTGGTAGCGTCACAAAAGGGGGATTTTTCCAGCGACATCTCCACCCCCACATTTCCCCAATGTATTCCCCGAACATGAAGCAATTATGCAGCTGAAATGCTATCATAGACCCATAACAATTCATAGTGTGTACATTTCCCTACCGCTTTAACAGTACATTCCGTTTTAACTCTCCTGAAAGATATAGCCTGGAGGCTTCAATCCCTGTCTGGTCGATTAAACAGAATTTCCCTGCATCACCAGGGAGACGCAATCTGATCACATCTCAGTGAGGTCAGAGAGGACAACCGCTGGGTGAAGCCAAGGAGTGTAAACATGGAAGTACTAGTACTTCCATGGTGTAAATGACTTCTCTGGTAACTCACAGTTGCTATCAGAGTGTATTACGTAACATACAAACTCAAGGCACATGCGGCCAGTCTGAGAGTAAAATTATTGCCTTGAGCAATAGGCCTTACTGAAATTTGAAAAGTTGTAGCCCTAAAATCCCCATACGTAACCGGCGTCTTTTATGTTGCAAAGCGGTAAGGGGGGGGGGGGAGATGAACACACTACGTATCCTGCCGACCATCGGCCCTTCACCTGTCCCCTCCAAAATCCTTGTTCCCGACGCTTCTGATCTGCAAACCACCATATCGAGAATAGAAGGTTAGCAGAATTCAACTAAACTTTTGGAAAGTAATAGAGAAAGACTTAAAAAAAGGTATTTGGGAGCATTATTGGTTGCTGTAATTTAATTTATAGTATTTTTGTAGTTTTCGTCAGGAACCGGAACTTTGAGAAATTGTTACTCCTTGATTTGGTTTTCTGAAAGTAATTGTTTATCATTTTTCTGTATTGTCTGTATATGTTTAAAACGGAAGTTTTCCCACCCCTGTTTTAGATAGTCGCAGTTTTTGTGATGACATGTTTGTCAATATACCGGTAAATGCATTATGTAACTACAGTCTCCACCACTGAAAAGTTATGAAACAAAACCGAAAGTTTGACCAAATCAGAAGAATCCCTCACCTGCCCATCAGCATTGGCTGGCTTGCATTTTTTTAAATGGGCTTATTGAATTAGTTCACAAAATTCATGATTTTTTCTCACACTTCACACTTTTCCACAACTAAGAGATTCTGCATATCTGACTCACATCTGAAATGGCTATCGTAGGGTAATTAATGATTGAAATCATTTATTTCAATTTCGTGACCAGACACTTTTTACCATTATGTAGTAATCATATGCAATTTCTTTCCCCAAAAACTACAATTTCTCACATTTTTAGTAACTGTAGGAAGCGAAACACGAGTAATGAGGCTAATTAGAAGCATTTTCATGCAATGATTCCCTTCAGACTTGTTACAAAAATAATCGATATCAACTCAATGAGCTCCTTTAACAAATTTAAAGCATTTAACAACATTAAGGGAAAGGAGCGATTCGTTTCGTATTTTTTTATATAGTAAACTACTTTCAAATTTGCTAGTCATCCAATTATGTTATTTTAAGAAGAAAGCTTGCTATTAGTCTAAACTGTTTAGAAAATGAATCAACCAACTTTTTAGTTTTCGGGTAGTTTTAGACGTAAGATAAAATTTAACAGGATAAAAATGGCCCTTTTGGTGTATTAAAATAAAGGGCACCGCAGAAATAATATTCGAAACTTTAACATCGCCTTTCGGGTATACTATAACTTTCTTATAAACTATTTATCAAAGTCGATGTACTAACTATTCCAGATTTTCCAATGGTTGTAAAAAAAAAAAAAAAAAAAAAAAAACAAGTGGATAAAACGTAATTTTAATTGATCGAAAAAAAAAACATAACTTTGACTAACTGAAGAAGATGTGATGCCTTATTAGACTAACTTTTTGTACAGTGTATGAACTTCGGTATGCTGTCCATGTATTGCCTCATATAGTTTTCATCTTCAGTGTGTGCGATAATATCTTCCAACATAAATTGCTAGTTATGTCTAAGTGCGGTCGGATTGTGATTATTTTCCTTCAAGTCATAATCTAGATCGAAAGACACTTAACTCTATCGTGCGGAGAAATCGATCGATAGTCTTAAAAAGAGGCAAATCCTAGAGACTGAAGCAATTAAACTTGTGGGTTTAAAAGTGAACCATGCGTGACGCCTTAATTTGTGTCTCTAGCCTACTTTTAAGGGCCTCTAGCTTTCAGTTTTACTGGTTTACATTTCATAAATCAGATAAATTTTCTTCATTTTTACAATTAACATCACTAATCTACCTATAAGGGCGCACTGCCGTGACTTAAAGTCGTTCGTTAATATAAACATCACGAGGTAAGATAAATCTTCTGATGTGTACGTATACGGTATACTCTTGTAGTTAATTCAATTAAAGGTCTTTCTTTAACCTAGTTGAAACTGTCTATTAGATGCATGATCGAAAAAATAATATGAATAAATTAATGTGAATGGTAAAGAAAAGGGGATTAGAAGAACACGAGAAGATAACATCAGACGGAATTGCAACGTAGGGACAAAACTGTTACTTGTATTTAGGTTAAAAGTTGTAACATCAATGTGGAAACTATGAAAGTGTATGAAACGTGGTACTCTATTTGGTGAATGCAAAAAGAGAGACAGATGATGGGAATAAGGGCCTTCTCTTCAGAACAGTGTTTCCACACTTCAGACAAAAAATTGTCTAATTGCATGCGCCAATACATTTTCTGGAATCCAGTGACCCTTTTGGGCGGGGGTGAGGTAGGATTGACTGGTTTCAACTGTTTTTTAGGAATATCTAGAGCACCTTGTTATTGCGAAATAAAATCCCCGATATTGTCAAAATTGAGTCTCGACGCATGCTGCATTCTGGGTTTTTCCCTTCAACTTGCTGGAAATACGTCTCAGCTGTTTGCCAGCAAAGGTCACGGAAATAAGAGAAACTATTTAAGACAACCGACGATATGTCAATTTACCTCACTTCTTTCATTTAAACTGCAAGGCCTTACAAGTAAAGAGCAAAAACTCAACATGAAGGATATCAAAATGGAATTTACAAGGTCAGGCTTAATCATTCCTTATCCAAAGTGTATTTTATTGCTGAGATATGAATGATCAAATTTCATAAATTAAAAATTATGGCAGCTTGCCTAATGAGTATGTTTTCATTCTTTTGGACGGGCCTTCCAATAACTTTGCCTGATTTTTTGTTTCCTTTTGAAATTAAAATACTTACATAACTTTCGACATTGACTCATTTCTTGTGAAGCATATGTTAGGAGCGGGCTTGCATCTAGCAACTTTAATCTGTAACAATAGGAGTCATAAGACACACTTCCAAGGTGTATGTATTCAGTGGATATCAAAGAAAAGCAAAGGATGGAATCTGACTACAAATCATTTCGTAATCTACATTTGATAGGCGTCAATTACTGAAATTAGCGTAGTAGACGAAAATTTGAAAATTTTGTATCACACCATCAAAATACGCTGTGAAGATATTAGTTACGACAAGGGTTCATTTTTTGCCTTCGGTCATATTTATTTGCAAGGTTTGGTTTCAAGGCTCTATAATCTCCCCCTCAGACAGTAAAAATCTTCTTAATAAGTTTATTTCTAATCCCTCCCCCAATTTAAACAAAAACACCTGTCTAGTACAATTCCCAGACAAAACCACAGTACCTCGCACAGACTTTCATTTTGACCACAACTGTGTCTGAGCTTAACTGGGAACACATCTGACTGTACAAGTCATCATTGACCAATCAGAGTGGAGTTATTGTTTAAATGTATGTCAATCAAAGTACAGTCAACAATTGTGTTTATAACTATAGTTCTATTCCTAAATACATTGGGGAGGCCACAGCCCCTTTAAAGTCCCACTTATGTATTAAATTTCAGAAAATAGAATTTTATAATTTAGAATGGATATAGGTTTCTTGACTTAATATATGAGTTAATATGCATCTGTAAAATGTATATCGTATATGTCGATTTTATTGTGCATTTTTCTTGACTCAGAAATCCTTTTCTTTGAGGACGGTAGAACATCTCTCTGTGCGTGTACTTGAAAAGTAAACCATATTGCAGGGAATACAGTGGAGCAGGATAGTTACAAAATAAAGCCCTTGGTCAACCGTCCAGTTGAATCGACCAACTGCTGGAACAAATGAACCACCAGAATTAGAATTTACCCTTTTTAGCTGGCCGTGACTGCTCGAAAGTTTATATTCGAGGAAAAAGTTTGAGGGAATGTTGTATGACCTCTAACTCCCTTATCCTTCGCCTTAAGGAAATTTGACATTAAATCATTCACGCCATACACAAAAATGTAAAAAAAGAAAAGAAAGAATTCCAAAATCGACGAACACTGTTTGTCTCGTTTTGCTTTCCTTCTCTTTACTGTTCTATACTTTTTATTTTGATTTTTGGGAGAAAGAGATCGTGATAAATCAATTCAATTGCAGCTCTATTCTTTCTCCTACGCCTCAAATTAAGTCCTTGATTAGCCGTCTTAACTTTTTAGCCGCGCGAGGCAGATTCAAGTGGCTTCGTGGAGCTAGTCAAGTGCGTTTCCGAGAGCTCTGGAAACTTGCCCTTTAGTTTTGTTTTATAGGAAGTGTCCTTAGTAGTTTAGAGATCTTAAACGAGGTTAGATATTTCGTCGTGAATTCCATGTCTCTCGAATTTTCGAAACTTTTGATGGATAATGAAAAGGGCTGTTTGATTTAAATTCCGTTAAATCGGTTCTGGTTGAGAAACAGGTGGAAGAAATAGTTATACGCAACCATCAAGATACGATAATCGTGGTAAAAGTAAGTAGATATTCTATATTATGAAGTGCCTGTGAACACAAGGTAGCTTCCATGGGGAAATGCTTCCGTAAAGTAAGACTTTAAACAGACATCGATAGAACAGAGAGAAATTTATGACGGAAGGATGGGTGACTGAGGACAAAAAAAAAAAAAAAAAAAAAAAAAACAGAATCCCATCTTCTCATAGATCTTGGAAAGGAAAAGTGGAAGATCAAAACTGTGTTATGAACATAGACCTACTAGCCAGCGGGGCTAGGAGATGCAGCCGTCTAGAAGGTAGCAAAACAACTTTTCTGGCAACTTACTGAAAAAAAAAACAAAATCTGGCACTTTTCTCTTTTTCTACATGTTTGTCTCGGCAACACTGCCAGAGAAGTTCCCCCTTATAAGATAATGTCCCTTACCCCTATGTTTATGGATGAGAGTGTCAAACTACCTCAGAAAAGACCCGAAAAGGTGTTTCATTTTTCTTTGGGGTTGGTTGGGGGGATGGTGTGTGCTCCGAACATTCCCGTGGTAAAAATGAAAGGACTTTCGAAGACAAATACACTATGCAATCTTTCGATATCTCGCAACTCGGTGATTTTGGGGGGCAGGGTTGGGGGAAAAGCAAACTTCTCCCTCCTTGACATCCTGTACACTAAAAAGTTGTGGAAGGACTTACTGGTGAAGCATTGAGACACAGGGGAAACCCTGGGAAACATTGAAAGACCACGTGGTTAACATATTTCCAGCAGGAGCTAACGAACAGACAGGTGGCAGGTTGCTTAGCATAGTTACTTCCAAAGGTTCTCCTTGACTTTCTGTTAAATTCAAGTTTCCACTTTTGTTACGAAGAAAAAAAGACCCAAAAAAAAATTGCAGTTTGAACAGGGAGCTTCTGTTTGACAAGTAAGAGCCCATTGGTTAAACTATAGTTGTGTCTACACCGTTTCATGCTCTCTTTTGGGAGAGTTTATCCAAAAAAATCGAATAAATAATTCTGTGGATGTGTCGTTAGAGAAGAAATTTAAAGAGCGCCACCTTTATTTTACTTCTGCCCCCCCTTGCTATCCAGTGCCCCGAAAAGAGAAAGGAAGTGTCTTCACCTTCCTCACCTTGAAGATGAACAGACAATAAAAATAATTGTTATAACTAGCAAGTTCACAGAAGAGTTTGCGCAAGAATCATGTTCTTTCATCTCGGCCCAACCCTAACCCAGTCCTAACTTTCTATCCCGCCAGCTCCAATACGGAAGAGCCGTTTACGCGACGTTAAGGAAATACAAAAAATGTCTCCTACTATACGTTTGCTCAGGCATGTTTCTTTTGGGCCTTTGAAAGACAATGTAAAGAAGATACTGCAATTTCGGTATGAACGAGGTAACTTTTCATCTGCATTGATTGTGCTTTAATAAAAGGAAAACCTATTTGAATGTTCCTCACCAAAATATCAATCGATTTACTACGTAAGAGACCACTTACCTTAAGGAAGAACGGTGTGGGATTTAAATCGTATACGCCTGCATGTGTCTTTCGACCGCACTCCAAGTTAATAGCATCACCATAACTAATTAGACACTAGACCTTGATCCGGTTGCTCGCCCCGCAGTCAATAACCATTAATGACACGGAACAGATGGCCAGTTATCGAACGAAAAAAGCAAAGTAAATATTGAGACGGATACACTTGGAGAAATTATTGTCTTTAAATCACAATAATATGATAGTCTTTGGCTGTTTGGAGAGTCATTCAAAACACTTCGAGTGAGGTATGACTGCCATGGATAGTATTCGATTAGCATCTTTGCACTTTAAAAATACGAGGAATTTAGTACTACGGCGTTCCAAGGAAAAGTCAAGTTTGAATTGAGACGTTAAACTGAAAGCGAATATGCAACAGTAAAACTTTGAGGAATATACTCAGAACGGCTGGTCACCAAAGTGAACCTGGTGAAGAACAGTTGTAATATCACCGTTGCTGTTAGAATAGCAGATCCTCTAAATAGGTTAAGAAAGAACGTAACGCGTACTGCCAACTGGAAGTTTGTACCCAGTCACGCAGGTTACTTTATTTATGGTTTTTACCGTACTGATAACTGAGGCAAAAAATTACTATTTCTGAAATTATTTTAATTTCTACACTTTTCTAGTTTGAGGATGTTGTGCATTGGCATTCTGCATATTTTTCCTACGTATGGGCGCTATAGATTTTGGTGGCTGAAAACTTGGAACTGTTAAAGGCTTTGAATATTCTTTAAATCTGAAATAACAAGATAATTCCAACAGGGGTTAGAAAATAAAATTAATTGATTAAGTAATCTTTGCCTTTTTTCGCTGCTGAAAAAATAAAATGTTGAAAGATAATTCACCTAGTTTGAAAAACCGAATTTAGGCAGAAATTCGTTGTATTATTCATGTACTTCTCACATTGCCTCCTTTTGTTTACCTTTGAAGTAAAACAATGGCCTTGGAAAATGACTCTTAAGTTCCTTGCACAGCATTTAGTGAAAATCAGTAGAACACTACAAATTATGTAAAGAGAAGTTTAATCCCTCTCTTATTAAATACCGTAACCCCTTTCTGATTTTTTATGAAAAGTCACTCCCTTCACTGAATGTCCTCCACACGGGCGGACCAGCATCTTAGGACAGACACAGATTCGAGATAACAAAAAAAAAAAAAAAAAGTTTAGGTACAAAGGCAAACGTTGCTAGGATTTGCCATTACACTCAGGCTCTTACTGCAAGTGGTAGGAGACGAAATTTGCCGAGAAAAAATTGCACAGCCTACTGAAAAGCAGGCTTGTACATTCAATTAGCCCAAACTTAAAGACAGTTTTAGTGTACACATTCGGATGCAAGATGCAATATTGCTGACTTGAAAAGGGAAATCGGTGACAGCAGTAGTTAAGCGTGACATCACAACAGGCCCGTAACCAGAAAGGCACTGAAGGGGGCGAAATGGCTTCCGGAAGGGCAAAAATTTTTCAAGGGGCCAAATGTTTTAAAAATGTGTTAATTCAAAGGCAACTTAAAACTTTTTAGGGGGCGAAAAAATTGTCGGGGGGGTTCACCCCTGGCCTCCCCTTGGCTACGGGCTTAAATCACAATTATTGCACATTCTACGGTATCACTTTAAACTGAATGCATAAAGGATAACATTATATATCCCGAAAAGACAATAGTTAGAATGATGAATATGGCTTTTCAACCGTTCTAACGTATACGTTTTGTTATTTTGGACTGTTTACAAATAGGCTAACGGCACCTACAGTTAAATTGCAGCAGTTCAAAACTATAGAAATCATAGAAATTGCATACGACTGACTTCAATATAATGGCGCTCTTGCAACAAATCTGTTTTAGAAAGAAGTTGTATGGTAAATAATTAAGACAGAACATAACTTTCTTGTTTGACAAAAATAATGGTGCTGACATGTAAGTAGTACGGGTGCTATTTTAACTTTTGTTTTCAGTTTATAATGGGCTGAAGATTGGACACTACCCAAATAATAGGCCCACCGGTCCTTTTATCTGAGTTATGATTACTACCCACTTCACCATGCAGAAACAAATCCTTTACGTAAACCAAATATTTGGTCGCCCCCAGTCTGCACAAATGCTTTCATTGAAAGGGGCTTTTTAAATCCTTCTAAACTTAAGCTTTCTTCAAAAATGATTAAATGACAAATACCATAACTTCATACGGTACCATTTTTATTCATTTAACAGGTGATGCATCGAACATGTTAACATCAGTTTCAACCACAAAGCCTTTTGGCGAACAGGAAGTGACGTCTTCGTTGAATAACATCTTCGAAGGTTTCCAGGATAGTGTTGACGAACTCCCATCCGACAGTGACAAAGAAATAGCCGGATGCGATCGCTTGACCTCTGACCCGAAACAGGCAAAATCTAACTCTAGAAGGAGAAAAACAGCCCAAGATGACGAGGAAATGGAAAAACCTCAACCGAAAAAGCGAGGTCCGAAAAAGAAGAAAATGACCAAAGCAAGAATTCAGAAATTTCGATTGAGGAGGTTAAAAGCGAATACCCGTGAAAGAAACCGTATGCACGGGTTGAACGAGGCGTTGGACATGTTGCGTAAAGTTGTTCCCTGCTATTCAAGTACGCAAAAACTTTCTAAGATCGAGACTCT
Source organism: Holothuria glaberrima (assembly GCA_009936505.3). Taxonomy (NCBI): domain Eukaryota; kingdom Metazoa; phylum Echinodermata; class Holothuroidea; order Aspidochirotida; family Holothuriidae; genus Holothuria; species Holothuria glaberrima. Next base: position 10,949 of record WURT03122408.1, on the reverse strand, counting down.
CCGTCTCGCTAAGAATTACATCAGCGCTCTATCAGACATTTTGAGCACGGGAAAAGTTCCAGACACGGTAACGTTCGCACAGACGTTATCTAAGGGACTCTCACAACCTACCACGAACTTAGTTGCTGGGGCTATGCAACTTAACCCAAGGACTCTTATGCCGGAGGAACCGAACTTGCAATTTGTCGGATGGGGCGACCGAGCGTCTTTGCATTCTGCTCGACATATTTATGCCAATATACCTCAGTATGGTTACTCGGTGGGAATGGAAAACTCTTTAGACGAAAACTACAACGCTGCTCCGTATCATACATTTCCTTTGGACAGTCAATTTGGAACGGACACCCAAACTCACACTTACTACGACCGGGGTGATATGACCACCCTACACACGGAGCTCCCTTCCAGCACTATAAGCACTAGCAGTTGTAAGTACATTCCACATGCTTCCAGCGTGGTGAACTCCGATGGGGTTATAAGTGCGTTCACCCCAGTCGTTAACTCTACGACTTACCCACCTACATACCCTCTGACGTCACACGCCCGAGCTTCATTTCAGTACAGTGCTTTAAATAATGAAAACATCGATGTTACAAACCAAGGGATAACTTGCAATACTTACAATGGTATCGTCCACTGTGAGACGCCACCAAGTTCCAGTGAGGGGGCTGCAGACTTCGAAGCTTTAGCTAGACAGAGTGATATTGTATAAGGTCATTCCAGGTAATAGGAAACCGAGTAATTGTGGAAAATAGAAACAATACACTCTAAAAACACGCCCTGGTTAAAAAGTTCTTGGGTTGTGTTAACGGATTATCCAACCATTTCCTAGTCAAAATCTAACAAGGAAAAGCTTGACATTTTATTGATTAAATAATTGACTGTGTGCAAAATCTTAGCCAAAAATCAACATTTTACTGGTTCAACTTAACAACGATACCCTGGTGATTTTAACTAGAGTATTGAGTAATCCGCGACCATGATCCTGGTTAAATTTCACCTGGGATTTTTTTTAGAATGTTGGAACGACTCATATTCCTTTTTCTAGGATTCAGTGAAGAGCTGTTCTTTCCCCTCATGGACATCATGGAGGGATATGGGGGAGAGGGGCAGGGGAATTCCCCCTTCACCTATTCAATTTGGAATAACGAATTAGGCTGACAAACACTCGACACATGAGTACATGAGTATATAATTTAGAAAAATTCCCTCTTGAAAGTTACCTCTGATTTTGTGAGTGTGTGTGTATGTGTTTAGGTGGTCAATATAGCGACTCTTACGTAAAGACAGTTTGGGGAAACTACGTTTGCCCTCTCAGGAAAAATAAATCTGGGGGAGGTATAAGGAGATATTGAATAAACATGTTAGTTGGTTCAGAAACATAATTAATTTCTCACATTTGAACATTACTTGCTTTATAGAAGTTTCTGAAAGCACATTCCCAAAGCTATTTTACCCATTCCAGTACTTGAAATTGTTTGTATTTTCTCACACATTTTTCGTCCAAATATTTGCAAAGAGTAAAAGACCGAAACAGCTGGCAACGTTGTACGCATGTGATATGAGGGGTTTCCCGATTCCACTTTTTCTGAATACGATTGGCGCCATCTCTCATGATGGCATGGCATATAAAGGTGATTAACAAATACGGATACTGACTCAGCACCCTCTGTTATTTTCATTCTTAAAAAAATGTTTAAATAATTAAAGACCCACATAGGGATTATTCCACTTCTGACAGAAATACGTATGTTCATTTTTAGCAACGGGAGTACCCTGAATGTATTAATTTTCCCACCGCGACAAACGTATTTAGATGTCATATACCACGGAGACTATAGCACAGGAACGCTGCTTGGTTGAGTTGGGGGGGGGGGTAATGCCACTTGTATCGACTCCTGGACTTTAAAAGAACGGTGAAAGTTTACATTTGGTTTTGATACGTGAGAGGCTTAATCGATGATAGCGTTCTTGTGAATTTTACATTCAATATGTTTGTGGTTTTCGAGACAGGGACATAAATTTATCACATTTTCAATCAACAGTGAACTTGAACCAAGCATGCGTGACGTCATGACCTCACAATCATCAACACTGTTTTGTTTAACTTAAATTATACAAAAAATTCCCTCCATGATTTCAAAATGCGAACGTAAGAGTTGCATGAAGATTTTGGGAAGTTAACATTCGTCATGGAAACCCAGATTTCTGCCTATATCAAGGACACAACGATCACTTGAAAATCAACTAAAAGAAAGCATTGTTCAGTGTAAGGAGATGGCATAACCCAATTTTGCTTTCAGTTCACTTCAGGTTGCAAGTATAGTAGCTTTATCCGCTAATATCTGAAAACCACACTTTGGAATCAAATTTCACGGGGAGGGGGGTGGGTAGATGTAGTTATTTTGTCAATCTGTCACACACTTATAATCAAATAACCTATAACCTATAATCAAATATCAGAAGCAAGAAGAGGCATCCCTTGACCTATCGCTCACATCGTATTTAGGCCAAATTATTTTCCAATTATTCCATTAAAAAAGGAGGAGGGTCTACCCTGATCACCCCCACCGACTCCTCTTTCTCTCTGACTACGGTACGTTGTTGTGCTGTGATAAAGACATGATATTTTCTGAGAAGTGACGGACAAAAGAAATGAATACATACAGTGTCATATGGTTTTAACTATAATTTAATCAGCAATGATGAATACAAGGCAAGTAGTGTTTTTACAATATTTCAATAATTTACTTATATTTACTTTATGTGTATCGGTGAACATCGGTGAATGATTTTCCTTTCGACTTGCATTTGATACTTGACCTTTTATCTCGAAGGTTAGTATAGAAACTAATTAATGTCCGTATTTATCACATATTTCCGAAGACTACATTTTATTGTACTATTTTCAAAGACAAACATTGTTTTCTTTTTTATTTATACAGACACTCACAAATGGCATTCCAGTATCGATGTGTTATACATGTGCAATCTTATTTTACACGAATGAAAGGAACTAAATTAATATCTCACTCGTTGCAAATCATCCCGACATTATTGCAATAAAAATACGAAATAGATCAACTCGACTAAAAATTAAAAAAAATGTTGTCAATAAGATTGTGAATAAATAAAGAATGACAAAGCAAAAAATAAAAAAATAGAAAAAAAAAACATAAAAAAAGACGTGAACGTGTTATCTTTTTCATACGTTAGCTGTTTAGTGTCCGTCGTGAAAATTTGATCGGTGGGTTCAAAGTGACGTAGCCTTAAAAGAAGTTCTACGCTATAATTCAAGGATATGTTTATACGAAAGACCTTGATGCTTTCGATTCATGGTTGGAAACGAAAAGCATTATCTACAAATCACACCAGTGCCACCACCTAACAGATTAAAAAAAAAAACCCTATCTTTCATGATTAACTGCGACTCGTATAGCTGCCAGACTGCATATCTTTCCATCAGTGACTGGACACCACCGACAACCCCCCACCATTTCAACAGAAAATTTGCATGTACACCCTGACAATTAATGTGAAGGACAGTAGTGTGAAGTAGATATTTAATACAGGGCGTCTTGATTGGAATTACAAAATTCGAGCCACGACCTATTGTGGTTATAGGTCGCTAGTATTAACTATGGAACAAACACTTAAGTACACGTCCCTAACACTCTGATGGCCAATCCATCACGCAAAGCACACTCCCCCATCATGAAATGGTCCACCCACACCTGCTCCATCCCTTGGAAATTCCGGCTAGCTACGCCATTTGGCATTTCCATGACTTTTCCTCCAATCTGCTTATAAAACGTTCAATTTGGCGAGGACTCGTAGAGGATTTCCCATCAGAGTTAATAACAGTGATGCTCTTGTCTAGATGTTTTATGAGACCTGTAAACCAATGATATAACATCCTACTTGGTTTGTCGCTTGATTACGTATTGAGATTATTTCTGGCGTAATACTCAAGTTTTCAGCCTCTAAGAAATTGAAGGACCTTTGGACTCCTTTTTATGTTAATTGTGGCTGAACGAAAAGTTGGGAAGTTGGGACATAAACAAAGGCGCTGCAAAGTCAATGAAAGCAACCAATGAGAACAACAAATAAAAACCAAAAACGACCAGAATTAGAAGAAAACTTAAAAGGAGTTAAAGAACATAAACAATTCAGAATTAATACTCTACCCTAAATAAAGACGAAAAAAAAAAAATTATTTACTTTTTCTTAAAATTTAAAAGGGTGTCACAAATGAGGACATCAACAGGCAAGCTACTGTGGAGTTTGGGAGCGGTAATGGAAAAACACGTCCTAGTTTTAGAGAAGACCCGAGGAACAAAGAGGTTAGAGCGACTTACAGTCGGAGTAAAATGGATTGTGGTCCTGATTGACAGCAAATCCTTAAAATAGTCAGGTTTCACGCCATGAAGCGCATGTAAGGGGACCTAAAGTCTAGAACTACAAGAATATGTAGTTTAGAGGTTGCAAAATAAATTTCATTCATCTAACTCCCATATTCATAGCTTACTCCATTGCTGAAAAATAAAACGTTGAAATTTATTCACTTTATTTGAAATAGTCGATTGCGCAATAATTTGTGATGTCATTCTTGTACAACTCACATTATCTGTTTTTGTTTCCTTTTGAAATTATGATGTTTTTGTGACCTTTGAACATATTTCTGTTTCCTTGCATAGCATGTTGTACAGAGAGGGCTTATATAGCCAAGTCAGCCTATAACAGTAAGACAGTGATCACATTTCGGCACACGGTGATGTTGCAAAAAAAAACAAAAAACAAACAAACAAAGGAAAACAAAGACAGTAATTTGAGAGTACAAGAATGACATCACAAATCTACCATTTTAAATTGAGTGAATAACCTTCAATATTTTATATCTTAGCTCAGGAACGTCATGTGAAGATGGGGGTTGGCCCTTTTGGATGCATTTGTTAAGCTTTGTAACTTATATTTTTGAAATTTTAGACTTTAGGTACACTTTTAAGGTATTAGTAATAATTTTAAACTTGTAATCTGTAGATAATAGATAACAAGTAAACCTGTCGCAGGAAAGGAGTAACATGTGTCTGTAGAGGACGGTGCATTGAATAAAACTCAAGTAGGAGCATTCTGTAACATTGAGTATCAATTATCAGGATTATTGTGAAACCTATGTTCCCATACAGTAGTTTGAATACTACGCATTACCCAACTGTCCAAGAGCCGTCTAGTTTGTATAAAGAGCTTGCCCTAGATCAACGTGTATTACTCCCGTACCGTTTAGTAGCAGTAACCTCAGCTTTATTTTACAACATCAGCTAAATCTTTTAAATCTTCTCTTAAGTACCTTTAATAATGTTTCCAAACAAACATATTGAATACGTTAGGTAAACTGAGAAGTTTTTCTGCATGAATTTCACGATTCGGTCACATGATTAAAAAGAGCTAACAATGAAAAAGGATAATAGGATACACTAATTTAGAGTGGGTGACTGCATTTTCCTTTAAAATCAGGATATTGAACATATTTACAACTGCTACGAAGTTTGAATGCATGGGTATAACAACATGTGTGAATAAAAGGCAGGACAATGATCATCATTTGAAAATTACCACCATACTGAGGTTAACGCTGAATACGAAAATGCTGTAGATTAAAAAAGTCCAATGATGAAGCCGAAACGAGAATGAAATAGAGGACGCTATTGCAATTTCTCTATATACGGTTCTGATCTCCCATAAACTTATTTCTGTGGAGAGTTCTCATCTCCTTTTTCGTAATAGATGGTGATCTTACACAGCAACAGAATCAAGGGTGTCACCAGGAAAAGAAGGAGTCACAGCCCTCGTGGGGGTCGTCTATTCCCCCTCCTCCACTCATTGTTGGGAAAAATTGGAATTCTTCGGGGAGCCAAAATTGTTACATTGTCACCATCCAGACAATTTTCCGCTCTCCTCCCCCACTGAAGAGTTTTGTTGTCCTTTTCATAGTTTGGTTTCATATAACTAACTTACGTAAGCCTCCTGACAGCCTGACAAAGTGACTTATGAATATCAAAATGTTAATAGCTTACAAAGTTACCTGTAAAAGATCGTGAATTCTACCCCTATTGGATGAACACCGGCGAGATTCGCAGTTCGCTTTTCGACTAGTGCTCAGGGGTTAACGAGGCAGGCGTGTACTAATCGCTCCCAATCCTGCTCTGGGTACCGCCATTTAACGCCCCCATCCAACGGACGTGAGCGTCTTCCCAGTCTTTAGTTACTTTCCCAAAGGCTGGGAGGGGTGGAATTTCCTTGCTCTGATCCACTGCTCAACAGCTGAACCGAGCAAAGCTCACAACTTCCTGAATCAGACAACTTCTTGAAACGGACAGATACCCAACTAAAATTCACAAATTTAAACCCCCTCAGCATCACTCTGAACAGCTATGCTGAACAAGTAAATTTTAGTCCTCAGAAAATTTCTAAGTGGTTCCACCAGGATTTGATCCGGGACCTCTAGTGTGCAAGGCGGTACACTAAACCACCAAGCCAACTCCACCCATATGTATGTAGTAAAGGGCTGGAGAAACCTACAGACAGGACAAACGGTTGGATATGATAAAATGTATTTCATCCCAGGGTGGTGGCAAGTGGGGGAGGTCTGCCATGGCCTCCCCATCTGGGAAATTGTCCAATTTCGTCGTGGAGACTTATTAGGGGGTACGATTAAGTATGTAATCTCTGACAGTCACAGGTTGCCTAGACGCTTCTCCTGTTTCGGTGGTCAACGAATCAAGATTTTTTCACTAGGAACCCTAACATTTCGGCGCTCTTCGGGCGCAGTTGATATGCATTGTTTCAGTTCCTTCCAAAGTTCCGTTCCATACAACCTAAAATGTCTAATCCCTTCTCAAGTATATCTATAGGTAGCCTTTGCAATTTTCTGAAAGGTTGAGAATTCCATCCTCAATCACATAGTTGTTCTCTGGTATATATGTCGATCGGTAACCTACAGTAAATGAATAGGGAAACCTTTTCTAAGGGTGCATACAATACAATGTATAATATTCCCGGATAAAACAGCGCCCGGCACGTAGTTGAGTTAGCTTTCAATGAGAAGAGATTTCTATGTGCCCCTAGAGTTTTACAGTTTTAAGTAGGGACTTTGTACAACCCTTACGAGTTGGATCGCCCAACAGAACACTAAATCGGCACTACAAAGAGTTTATTTTAATATTATGGGATATGCTAGGAGAATCATAATGTGACCCCATACACGTACTATGTCTTGGTTGGTCAAATGTTGAAAGGTGATCACGCACGTACCTATGGCACATTCAAGACGATTTTTGTGAAATGTTTTAGCACGGCCCTCCCCCTTAAGCAAAACTAGCGCCCTTTCAGAACAATTCTAGTGCCAAGCCTGGGCATAATACTTGCCTCCAAGGTTTCCCGTGTGAAACTGCCACATTTTACATAGGCCTATCAGAAATACACCACTTGCAGGGGCCCTACAACAATATCGCCTAAGTTGGTTTTCTCCGACGTATCTATTCCATGCGATGCTGTTACTTCGGATCCGATTCACTAACAGTGGAACCAGGTTTGAATTCAACCATTGGATGGTCGTCCATCACCGTCGTTCCTGTCCTCCGGCTGTTGCCGACCACGAACTGGCGACCGCGATTTTTGAAACATAAAGGGCACGTCCTCCGTAAGTGTCGTCTAAAATTTCCACCCATAAACGAATAGATAAAGGGATTAATACAAGAATTGGAGTAAGCTAGCACGTTGCCAGTGACTTTGAAGGTATACATGGCATCCGTATTCGGATATGAATCCGTAAAAAGCCGTTGCCATGTGTTATTAATATACAAAGGCAACCAACAGATGGCGAAGGCTAGGATGACTGCTAAAACCATCCAGGTCACGTGACGGCGCTGACGCATATCTTTTACTCGGTGTTGCAAGTGAGCGCCATCCAATCCTGATATTTGAAACAAAGTTGAGAAAAGTCAATGTTTATAATAGTGTCAGTTATTAAGATAAAATTTGACAATACTTTCAGCCATTACGTAAACTGGGCATGCCATTAACTTGAGTGATTGAATTTTAGTTTGATTTTCACCTGCGACCATGTGGCACACTTTCCAGACACAGACACACAGACACACTCACGTACCCACACAAACGACAGGATATTGAATTTTCTTATTGATGGGGCCAATACAATAGTAATAGCACATCTACCTCCAGTTAAATTGTCATTTTATACAGAAAGCAATCTTACTCCCTCTATCCTTATTACCCCCCCCCCTCCTCCTACACAACTACTGACTGTCCTTATAATGTTCTGTTAAAAAGTTGGGCAAATCAATTTGGACTTATCTCAAAGAAAGACTTTTACAAAGTTTGATGTATTTGTAACGTAAGAGTGACAGTTTTGGACAAGGGCGTGTCCAGAATTGTAATTATGGAGGGGCCAAAACATGCTCAGACACTATCTTAGCGGAGCGCCACCACGAATTGGCGCGAAGTGTACCGAGTAAATTTTGACAAAATATGCCTCTCAGATTGCAGGAAATGGCACTTTGTGGGTATTCCCTGTATTTAAACATTCCAAATTTTGATATCTCATGCTTTAGAAATTTACAGGTGAGAAAATTCTTCACTATAAATTTCATTTTTGAGAGAATAATTTGGATTTCAAATTACTTCGTGAGCCTTTTTTCATTTATTTCAAAAAGCATAGGAAGCTGTTTATTCTCGGCTAAGGTGGGGGTTAAAGGTTGTTTCGGACCGCCGTCCTGGGGGGGGGGGGGTGTAAGGGGAGGAGTCTAAAATTTTTGAATATTTGAGGGTCCTTAGACTCAATTTGGTGTAATATTTTGCAAATTTTAAGATCTTTTTTGCTCTTTTCATTTTTGGGATGACCCCTCCTCTATACATGTAGGCGGACAAGATGACCATCTTTTTCAATTTCATTTTTTCAGTCTAATCAACTCGGACAGAATGCACAAATGGTAACATCTTTGGCAAATCTTTCAATTAATTACTTGCTTAGAAAATATTAATGATAATTTTTCATTCTTTAGTGACATTTTGGCTTTGGCATTGCACTCGTTATAAAAAAGTGTAACGACAAATACATGCTACGCATGCAACCGTATATGCTACTCATGATGTTAGATTACTCTAAGATACTCTATTGATGCAGGCTCCCTGCAGAGGTCGGAGATGTACTTTTTTCGAACAAGTGATGTAATATTGCCCCAGTAATGGTTACAAGATATGAAGTGTGGGCAGTGACGAATGCGCGCAGAGCGATCCGAAATTTTGCATAACAAAAGTTGTGTGCAGACTTTGCACTGACAGACTGAGACGGTTTAAATTCCTAGCAAAATGCATCCGCCAATTAGTGAGCGGGCCTTCTGCCTAGTATTTCGTATTAGCTTTCAATATCATGAAATGTGTCTTCCCCTAAATTCCGCTATGCATTCTTGCAATGCTGTGCTCCTCCGTAATGACTTCTATGCACAACAATCTATGTATATGCTGTAGAATCTCACTATTGAATAATGCAAATATGTTTTAAACGGTATTGATGGTAACACAGCCATGTGGTGAGGCTGTAAAGGCGCGGAGCGCGCGAAAATTGTGGTACATTGAGAAGGATTTGCGAGAATTGTGAAAGTTTGAGAACGACATGTGGATAAAAAATGGTTAAAAACGATTCATCAGGGAGTCAGAAACAGACCTCACCATACCCCCTACAGAAATCTATAGCTTAAATGCTTTTATGGCTCACTTTAAAAAAAATCGAGGAAAATTTTCGGATATCAATTAGGGGTGCACGTCCCCCATGCCCCCAGGTGCCGGCGCCATTGGTAAAAAAATAGTAAAAGGTAACCGGGATAGGTCAGAAACAGACCGCCTAACACTACCCTACAAAAATCTATAGTTTAAATGACTTTGTGGCTCACTTTAAAATTTTTCGGGAAAATTTTCGGAAATCAATTAGGGGTGCACGTCCCCCATGTCCCTACGCGCCGGCGCCACTGGTAAAATAAAGTAAAAGGTAACCGGGCTAGGTAAAATCAAGAAGTTGTTATTTCAAAGTTCCTGATGAGATCAGGGAGTTGGTATCAGCTGGAGATACATCGGAAAAATTTTGATCCACTTCAGCGCGTAGGGAATATCCTATAACCAGGAACCATTGCATTTAACGTTATTTACTTCCTTGTGTGGTACCTAGGCAATCTCAACCTTGCCAAATGCATCTTAAGAAAAGGACTTGACAGACAACAAAGATTTCATGTCTAGTTGCCCACAGTCAGGACAAAATTAATGTACTTGAATACAAAACGACTGTTTATTGCCACCAAACAATCAGGTACGCGCGGGCTGGCAGCAGAAAACTCTGCTCTACGCAAATGAGACAAAAAGGTGTAGGTCTTAAGTTTTTAATCACGGATTCCGATCATTAAATATATATATATATATATTTTTTTTCTCTCCCTTCTTTTTCTTTTCTCTTTTTATTTCTTCTCAATTTTTTTACATTTTTTCCCTCATTTTTCAATGGGGGCATGGCCCTCTGGGCCACCCGGACACGGCACTGGTTTTGGACATGACATTGATACGGTCATTTTGGAGGGAAGTTCTAAGAAATGATGAGAGCAAATGATAGTGGAAAGCCGAACATGATAAACCGAAGACCTAAATGTTGAACATTGAATTACCGCAAAGTTATCGCAGGGTACAAGAAACCAGTGACATGAACAGTTAAAAAAAAAAAGAAAACAAAAATTACAGTGCGTCCCATCAAAATTTAAAGAAGAGAAAATGGAAGACAAAACTTTAAGAATAGTAAACACAGACATAAACTATATTGTAATTGAACTCATTACCAGTTTGATTTGTTAGTTAACAACATTTACTCAAGATCAAAGTCATATATATAT